>WUQG02222079.1:0-136406 GCA_011317285.2 Androctonus mauritanicus
TCATCAGGTTCATCATATTCATCTTGGTTTGAAACCTCGTCTGAGCATTCACTTTGTTCATCAGGTTCATCATATTCGTATTGGTCTGACCCATCAGATTCTTGATCTGAGACTTCGCCATGTACGTATGGTTCTGAAAGCTCATCGTATTCACCGGATTCATCAGATACATAAGATTCATGCTGGTCTGAGACCTTTTTTGATACATCAGATTCTGTTTCTGTAAAATCCATATCTACGGTACCTTCGTCGATTTTTAGAGAATCGATATTTACGGTATCAACTTCTTCGGTTTTAAATTCATCATATTCCGAATCCATATCTACAGTGTCACCAGTATAGGCTTCGTTTAGAATGTATACAACAACATGATCGCCTTTAGATACTTCCATTTTTGATGGCTGAGTTTCTTTTGGAGTTTCTTTTGGAGATTCTTTTGGAGATTCTTCTGGAGATTTGTATCCTTCTTCGCATTTATTGTTTACATTAGTTAAATCCATTATTTATAAATAAATTTTTATTTTTTAATTAAATTCAGATTTTCATAAAAGCCTCCGCGCTTTTTAAATACAGTGGGGATATATTTTTAAATAAATTTTATTTAAAAATTACGTAGTTTTTACTTATTGAGATTCTTTGTTGTCATGTTCGTGTTCATTTTTAAGTGCAATTTGTAATGCGTTTTTTACAGCTTTAGCTTGTGATACAGCTGCAGCAGCTTGTACTGATGCTGTTTGTAATGCTGTTTGTAATGCTGTTTGTGCGGTTTGTATGTGAGCAAGTTGAGATAATGCGGCGTTCATTGAAGTTTGTGCTATCGCGGAGGTTTCTGAGGATTGTGCTACTGCTTCTTGTAATGTTGCGACGTCTATACTGTACATTTTAATTCTGTAATTTTCAGATTTTCTAGGTTGTTGTACTTGTACAACATATTGATCTAAATTCGTTAAACTCGTTATATCCATTATTTATAATAAAAATATTTTATTTAAATTATTTTTTAAATTATTTTTTAAATTATTTTTGTGTTGAAACGGATTCAACCTCCGTACTTTTTTGATACAGTGTAGTGTATCAAAATCGGGATTAGACTTTTATCTGAATATATGAATCAAACTTTTTTTAAAAGAAATTGATAATTAAAGGAATAGTCAGTATTAGTAGATATCGCAATGGAAATTGTAGAAAAATATATTAAAGAATATGGTGTGCTTAAACACCAATTTGATACATTTCACGACTTTGTTTTTAATGGAATTCAGACCGTGATCAACGATGAACCAAACATATATACTTCAGACGGAAACACTGTAAAATTTTTTAACGTACGATTCGAACGACCGACAATTACTTTTAATAACAAAAACAAGACCATGTTGACTCCATCAATCGCAAGAGAACAATCACTGACTTATCTGTTTGACATTAAAGTGGACTTTTCATATAGAAACGAACAACACTCGATTGTATTGTGTAGTTTACCTGCTATGGTACAATCTGCTGTATGTAATCTTTACGACAAGACTGAGGAAGAGAGACTGGCTTTGGGAGAATTTGCAGGCGATGTTGGTGGGTATTTTGTGATAAACGGAAAAGAGAGAATTATAGTGGGTCAAACAAGAAAGACATATAACCGTTTCATTTGTGTAAAAAATCTAGAAGAGGAGTTTGTATGCGAGACCAGATCAAGTTGCGAAGAAACTGCCAAGTCTTCTTTAATTCAAATTAAATTCAACTCTAAAAAAACAAACGTTGACATCATCATTGATAAAGTCACAAACTCAATTGGGGACGTTTTTCACAATATGGGTGTTTTGGAAGATCTCGAAAGTATCATTGGAGATGACAACATATTTTTAGAGGAAGTGATTTACTTAATACGCAAGAATGTGAATCCAAACACGGTTATAGATATCAGTCAAATGTTCCCTCATTTGGGACAATGTCCAAATTTCGTAAAAGCTCTCTTTTTAGGAAAAATGGTTAGGAAACTGGTATTGTCAGAAGGTAAGATTCTTAATGAAGAGGACAAGAGCAATCTCGCATACAAGAGGGTAGATATGGTGGGAGTTCTGTGTAAAGACCTGTTTAAAATGCTCTGGAAACAATTCATAAAATCACTTACAAAACAAATAGAACAACGTAAAGTGGGTAGTATTCTACCTATTGTAAATTCGAAAAAGAAAAATATCACTATGAATTTCAACTATTGTTTCTCAACCGGTACCTGGGGTATAAAGAAAAACAACTACAAGAAAATGGGTGTAAGTGAATTTGCGCAGAATAAGGTTAGTGCTTTGACAAATATTGCTCTTTTAAGAAAATTCAATATTCCTGTAGGAAAGAAAGATAAAAACATTAAAATACGACAGATGCATCCTTCTTCTATTTTTTTTGTATGTCCTTTTGAAACCCCAGAAGGTTCTTCTGTGGGAACACGACTGAGTTTGTCCGTGCTTAGCAGTGTTTCGAGTCCAATGTCACATGTTATGATAAAAGAAATAATAAGAAATCACAACGTATTCTACGACGATATAGATGATTTTGAAACTATTCCAGATAATTTGGATAATTCTGTGTTAATTATGTTGAACGGTTGTGTGCTCGGTATAACATCAAAGACAGAAGACTTTATAAGAGATATTGATTATCTCCGTGTGAACAACATTATAAGAAGAGATGTATCAATTTATCACAACGACTTTTTAAATACTATAGAAATATGGTCTGATTCGAGTCGTTTCATTAGACCGCTCATTAAAACTTCGGAGTATAAGAAAATAACAAAAAATATGACAATAACTGAAATGGAAGACAAGGGCATAATAGTTTACAGAGATCCCATGGAATTGGAATCGTCTTTTGTTGGTATGGAGTACACAGAAGATTCAGATTATACAGAAATTCACCCAAGTTGTATTATGGGTTTGGTGGCTTCACAGATTGTATTCTCCAATCACACACAATCCCCTCGTGTGTGTTATATGGCTAACATGATTAAACAAGCAATAGGTTCTTTACCTACTTTGGAAACCAGAACAGATGCTACTATTTATTCTCTTGAACACGTACAGAAACCGATAAACACCACTCGTCTGGCAAATATTTTAGGTACGAACGACTACCCCAACGGAGTAAATGCAATCGTGGCTGTTGCATGTTATACTGGTTACAACCAAGAGGATTCTATAATACTTAATAAAGGTTCTGTTGACAGAGGACTGTTTAGGGCATCCACAAAACGAACAGTGGCAACTGAAATAAAAACTTACTCATCTTTTGAAGAAGTTGTTTGTCTTCCAAAACCGGAATTCAGATTGAATTTAGACTACTCAAAACTGGACGATAGTGGAGTTATAAGAGTAGGCAGTCAAGTTAAAAAAGGAGATGTTTTAATTGGTAAACTTTTAAT
Source organism: Androctonus mauritanicus (assembly GCA_011317285.2). Lineage (NCBI taxonomy): Eukaryota > Metazoa > Arthropoda > Arachnida > Scorpiones > Buthidae > Androctonus > Androctonus mauritanicus. Next base: position 3,413 of record WUQG02222079.1, read on the forward strand.
AACTAAAAATGCAGACAAGAGTAAAACAGAAGACAAGAGCATAGTTGCAAAATCAAACGAAGAAGGTTTCGTAGAGGATGTAAAACGAACAGGAACTGTTGTAAAGGTCATAATTACTCAATTAAAAATCCCAGAGATTGGAGACAAATTTTGCAGTGGAATGGCTCAAAAAGGTACATGTGGAATGATTTTACCACAGGAAGATATGCCTTTCACGTCTTGTGGTATGAATCCGGATATCATCATAAATCCTCACTGTTTACCAAGTAGAATGACTATAAACCAACTCATGAGTTCAATATGCTCAAAAGCAAGGTGTTTGAGTGGTAAGACAGAATACTCTGACGGGTCTCCGTTCCAAGAAGTTGATATCGTGGATCTAGCAAGCCAAGAACTGGAAAGACATGGATTTACATCAGATGGAACTGAAGTAATGTACAACGGTATGACTGGACAAAAAATTAAGGCTAGAATATTTATGGGACCTGTGTACTATCACAGATTGACTCATTTGGTGTCCAATAAAATATTTTCATCTACAAACACCAACATAAAGAATAAACTTACTCGTCAACCTCTCAATGGTAGATCTAACGACGGGGGTCTAAGAATCGGGGAGATGGAAAAGGATTGTCTTTTGAGGCATGGAATCATTAAGTTTTCTAATGAAAGAATGATGGATTTATCTGATAAGTACACCATCAAATTATGTAACAATTGTAATGGATACTACCACGTTACGAAGATATCAGAAACTTCTTACATCTGCAACAGGTGTAAATCTTCTGATATATCAACTGTGAGTATTCCATATGCAGCAAAACTACTTACACAAGAACTAGAATCTATGGGATTAAATGTCACAATGACTAGTTAATTGCCTTTGTGTTGTTAGCATTATTATATTTTATATTTTATTTTTAAAGATAAATCTTTAAAAATTATTTTATGTATTAGAAAAAGTATAACTAAAATATAATAACTATGGATATCAATATGAGTAAGATGAAAGATCCTATAAATGTTTTTAAAAATATGTTGACAAGTCGAATAGAAGACAATTATTACTACTGTGATTTTCTTGGTTTGAAACTGATAATCGACATTGACACTGGTTTTTTCAATGCTACAAAATTATGTCATTCTGTTGGTAAAAAATTTACCACTTGGTTAGAATTACGTACTTCGAAAACTGTGGTAAATTTTGTTTCTAGTAAACTACCCAAAGGTTTTGTTACAATGTATCCTTACAAATTACACCAACAAACAGAAGCATCAGGTACTTATGTATGTAATGAATTGTTACTTAATATCGCTTCGTGGACTTATCCAGAAAAATATCTTGAATTTAATAATCTTGTAATTTATCAAGCCCTTAGAGAAAAGTTTTTTAGTTCTGAAACTATCAATGAAAAACTTGATAGAATATTTTTTCATTTAAGCGGGTATAGGACCAATGCTACCAACGGTGAAATAATTATTGATAAGATACTTTTGCAGTTTGAAAAGAAACAAAATCCTTAATTATTTATTTTTTTACATATTTTCTGTGAAAATTATTCAGAAAAGTGTAATAAATTATGGAGGATGAGTTTAACAAAATTTTGAATTACATAGACAAAATTTTGTTAAATAAGACAGGTAATGAAATTATTAATGATAAAATTATTATGTCACGTAGCAGAGAGTGGTGGACCAATATTTTTAATTATATAGGCGGAAAAATAAATTTTTTAGTGCTTAATCAGAACAATTTTACAAGTATAAATGATAAACTTGATAGGATACTTTTTCAGTTGAATAATACCGAATACCAGATGAAATTCGAAACTAAATGTAATACCAAATGCGAGGAACATGAAGATGAAGATGTTTGTGTGACGACTTGCTTCAAAAACAAGACAGTTTTTGAGATGAACGCTAAACTTTTCGATGATAAACTTGATAAAATACTTTTCCAATTGGAAAGACGCAAAGTAAATTAAATTAATTAATTATTTTTCACACATTTTTCTGTGAAAAATGTACAGATAATTGTCAAGATGAAGTGTAATAAATTATGGCAGATCGAATAGATTTAACTAATCTGATAATAGATAAGATTGAAGACAAATTTTATAACGGTTACCTGCTTGGTTTAAAACTTATTATCGACATTACAACTGGTTATTTTAATGCCACAAATTTATGTAATTCAGCAGGCAAAAAATTTCTTACATGGAAAATATTACACGAAAAATTTATAAATTTTGTTTACACTAAATTAGGTGGACATCCTATTATGTATCGTTATAACGAAAATAACCAAACTATATTTAATTCAGGTGATTTTGTATGTGGTGAATTGTTACTTAATGTAGCTTCATGGGCATATACAGATTATTATCTGAAATTTAACAACATAGTAATTTATGAAGCTGAAAAATTGGAAAAAAGTAAAATCAATAATGAACTTATTCGGACAAACTTTTTAAACAATCTTATCTGTGATAAGATTGAAGGCTATTTCTATAACGCTGATCTGTTTGGTTTAAAATTAATAATTGACATCACAACTGGTTGTTTCAATGCTACAAAATTTTGTGATTCTGCTGGTAAAAAATTTATCACTTGGTTGGAATTAAGTACTTCCAAGACTTTGCAAAATTTTATTTTTGACAAATTCAAACTTCGTTTAATATATCATTGCGAAACATCTAAAAAAACAACAGTTGAGTTCGGTGCTTACGCATGCAGCGAACTGTTACTTAATATCGCCTCTTGGGCTTATCCAGAAACATATCTGAAATTTAACAATGTTGTAGTTAATGAAGCCAAAAGAATAAAATTGTTGTTAGAAAGTGGTAAAATTATAAATAATAAACTTGATAGGATACTTTTTCAATTAAGTAATAACAAAGAAAAGACGAAAGTCCAAGTCAAAATCGATCTCGAATGCGCTACTAAATGTGATAAAGGAAACTTTAATTGTGTGAAAAATTGCATTACAAATAAGAATAATTATGATATTAAGTTTGAGGTAAATACTAAACTTATAGATGCTAAGCTTGATAAAATACTTTTTCAATTGGAAAAACATAAACGTAAAGTAAATTAAATTAATTTATTTTTCACAGATTTTTATGTGAAAAATTGCACTACAAAGTGTAATAAATAAAGTTATGATAGATCGAATTAGGATATTGAATAATGTGATAACAGATAGGATTGAAGGTTATTTTTATAACGGTGACCTGTTTGGTTTAAAACTTATAATCGACACTAAAACCGGTTTTTTCAACGCTACACAATTGTGTAGTTCAGCTGGTAAGATATTTTTTGATTGGACGGAGTTAGAGGAGTCCAAAAACTTGGAACAGTTCGTTTTCGTTAAATTTGGTCGACGTCCTTTAATGTATCAACACGGTAAAATTAACCAAACTACATTCGGTGATTATGTATGCAGTGAACTGTTACTTGGTATCGCTTCATGGGCGTTCCCAGAATACTATTTGGATTTTAACAAACTTTTGATTTATGAAGCAGGACGAATAAAATTTTTATTGGATATTGACGAGAAAAAAATTATAAAGAATAAACTTGATAGGATACTTTTTCAGTTGGCCAACGAAAAGCCTAAAATTAAACACAAATGTAAACTTAAATGCGATACGTATGTAATAAATTGCGTGACAGATTGCCCGTTGGATGAGACCGAGGATGATATTGATTACGAAATTAATACCAGACATATCAATGATAAACTTGATAAAATACTTTTTCATTTAGAAAAACCTCAAAGAAAACAACTAAAACCAAAACCACCTGGAAATTACCATTGGATACCCTTGGATGTTTAAAAAAAAAAGAAGCTCGGAACAAAATGAATACGTGTTTAAAAAATTCGTTGATCTAATAAATGGATAATAATATTAATGATAATAAAAAAAATATCGATCGTAATCTTGAATTATATTCTCAATATTACGACATTACACCCCTGTGTGAGGGATTACAATATTCGCTTAAATGTAAAGAAGACAATTATGTAGTGCAAATAAAACCACAGAAATTTAACTACTATAAAGATGTTCCTTATGTTTTATGTACAGGTTGTTACGGGACACAAGTTAAAAATTATGATATGTTCAGACGATTCAACAGCAAATATAAGCTTAAAGTTATATCAGATAGACAAACTTATTACAAAACTGGATATGCAACTGTGTTATGCGAGCAAGGACACGAATTCAAAGTAAAAGAAGCAGTTAAACTGTGTCCAAAATGTACCGAGATTGTTGTTGGTGACATGGACTGTTATTTTATCAGGAAACGTATAAATAAGAAAATATACAAAACCAACAGTTTTTTGATTAAATTGAATAGTATCTTATTGACGATGCCAACTTTATCTCATAAAAATGTCAAGGAATCTCTTACATTATTTTTGAAACAATTCACCAACACATACAACAAACCTATAAAAATGGAAATTAAATCGTTTTTTAGATTCAACCTCAAGAAAGTTCTCAAGGAACTAAACATAACATATGAAGAAACTGATACATACCTTGTAATAAATATTAATGACATGAAATTATCTGAAGTATCTGAAGTTTCTGAAATCCCCGAAATACCTGACGAACCAGAGCACGAACCGTATAAATCACTGACTGTTGAAAAGGTTGATAATAATCTCGAAGAAAAAAAAGTAGGTAATGTTTTTGATGAACCAAAAGACGATGCTGTACAATTCAACTCTGAATGTTCTTACGAAGAAATTATTGAGCTTGTTGAATCTCATGATCGCTTCATGAATCACAATTATAGTGAGTTGGAAGAAAGTTGTCCTATGTTTTATAACAAAGAAGAAAAAGAGCATTATACGGCGTTCAAAAAATCTTGCAATGAGAAATATCACAATTTTGACCCAATACTTCAGAATCAGGTCTGTGAACGACATCAATACAGTTGTCACAATAAAGGAGAGGAAAATGTAAATCATTCTTTTAATGATTATGTGAAATCTTTGAACAAAAACTTTGATGGCTTGAAACAAAACTTTATATTCTATCCCACTGAACAATATAAGATACTTAACAAAACTACAACGGAGAAATACCTACTTGATGAAATTTTTTCTATAGAAGATATTAAAAATAAAGGATCTTGTGAATTCTACGACGTTATCGAATCAAAAGCAGATAGGATATTTGTTCTAAAGGTGATGAAGACTGTCAGAGAAATTAGAAACGAGATAAATAAATTTTACACCAAAAAATCGTCTAAAATTAAATTGAAACCTTTAGTAACAAAAATGTTAAAATTCTGGGAAGATGATTTTACTATGACTGAACTTACGATAAACGAATTACTTGTTCCAGTTCGCACACAAAAAACGTATCAAGAAATGTTGGAGATAGATCCCGTGCTTATGAATACTATCATCTTCACTAAACTATACAAAAAATGGTCTCCTCTTGCGGTATATTTTAAGAATTATATAGGTACTAATCTACTTACAGTTGACGGAGGTTTGTTCAATGTTCATATTCAAGTAAAAGATAACGAATATATTATTCTGTCTCAGAGAGCTGCACAAAAAATGCTATATTTTGATTCTGGTGTAGCTAAACTTTTTTGGAAAATAGTATTCAATGATATAGACTTGAAATATGATGTTTTAACTTCTGGGTCTATTCTTATAAATGCATGTCCGTATTCCATGTTTGATCTAGACTATAACATGTTAGAACATCAAAGACCCCATGTTTTTGAAAAATATTCAAAATTTTCGTACATTGATTGTCGTTTTAATTTGATAGAATTTCTGTGCACTGTATTTGAAGATTTTGGAAAATCTTATGAAACACGTGCGTTGATTACAAAAGCTCTAATAACGCTCAATATGTGCAATCTTGAGATCAACACTCATTATACAAGTAAAACTACCAAACAATTATTGTGTGAAAATTATTACATGATGTTGTCAGATGAAGAAATAGCAAAGTGTGAATCTCATTCGTCCGAAGAAGTTAAGGAATGTATTATTTCTGAAATAGTAAATCTGTTTGATAAACAAGTTTCAAATGTAGATAATATAATTGGTCCTTGTATTGTAAAAATGTGTTAAAATAAAGATGTGGTTAAGTTGGCGATATATTAAAAATTGAAGATTTTATTTTAAAGGATTTAAAACATTAGTAAAACATGAGCAATATGAATCGTGTTAATATAATTAATAAAATGAACGCAGCTTCAAAACCCGTGAGTCCTACGGGCCCTGTTGATTCAGTAACATTTTCAGCAACAGTAAAACCCAAAAAGACAAAGTTTATTCCTTTAAAGACGTTTATTGAAAAGAATACACCTTGTCGTTTTGGAAGAAATTGTAGGAACCAACAAGAGTGTAAATATCTTCACAACTTAAAAACAAGAATGTGCAAATTTGGAGAAAGGTGTCACAGAATTTCAAATTGTTCTTTTGCACATAATGCTTCAGAACTATATGTAATGAAGTGCGCTTTTGGTCTCAAATGCAGAAACGAAAAGTGTACATTCAAACATCCGGAAAAACCCAAAGAAAAAATCGAGGAAGTTGTTGTAGTAAAAAATAACGCAGAGAACCTTGAGCCTGAAAACTTTCCGCAAGTCATTGCGTGTGATCCAAATGAAAGTAATAAAACCGCTATCGATTACGCTGAAATGAAAGAGATGATTAAAAATGTAGATAGTTTAACGCTTGATGGAGACATCAAAGATATGGTTGATAAATACTCGTGTGTAAAAAAATTTAATGAAGTAATTTTTAAGCTAGAATAGATAAACAAAAAAAATTGGTGTTGGGTAATTGTTTTTATATTTTTATACCAATATGGTATAAAAAGTTAAAATTTGTAATTTGTAATATAAATGGAACCAATTGAGATTTTAAAAATTATCAAACGTAAACTTTTTGAACCTCGTAAGAAAATAATTTACAACACAGAAGGTAAAAAGTTCTTTGTTGATTATCACCCGTCAAATCCTGCACCTCAAAATACGGACGACGATGATTTTATGGACGTGTACAATGGGTGGAACGTAGCAGATAAAGATTATGTTAATTTTAAGATACAAGAACTTGCTAGTTCCTTAATGAAGGATAAATCTATGTTATCAGACACTTCCAGTACAGTACCATCAGTATCATCAAAAACGTCGGGGAAGATTCTTGGAGTGTATCCTACCGTTCCTTCTGCACCGCTTGAAGACTCTACCGAACCTAAAAAATTCAAGACCATGATTTATCTAAAAGGTACAAAAGATATCAAAAACAACAAAAAGTATGTTTTTGATACACTGCTTTTAAAAGAAGGCAGTGTAATTAACGAGAAACATATTTATGTGCAAAAACAACTCACAATTAAAGATCCCGTTATTTTAAATTCATTTAAGAGAGACGGAGACAACAAAAAAATAACAGATGTAAAAAACAATTTCATTCAAATGAAATACCTTAAAAAGGGCGACAAAACAAATATCCTTTCGTGTATAGATGAGGAATATATCAAAGAGCATTGTTCCATTGGGTTCGATATTGATTTTAAAACCGAAGACGAACTAGGTGACATTGGCATGCAGTTGTATATAACTACTTACTAATCATTTTCAAAATTATTTTAATTTTGAAAAAAAATGTAATATAAATGATTGATAATCTACCAAATACTGAAATAACGAATTATTTAAGTAATTTTCCTCTAGCTGAATCAAAGTGGAAGATCCCATGTCTTATGGTGTTTTATTTAATATTTGTATTGAAAATCGGCCCAGCTATTATGCGCAACAGAGGCCCTGTGAAATCCATCAAGAAATATATTCCATATTACAATGTTTTTCAAATAATTATTAATGCTTTTCTGATTATTTGGGCGTTGCGTGATTTTAACTTTGCTAAAATTTCATTAAATAATCTCTGTGGAAATATAGAACCGGATGTTGAGTACACAAAGAAATTTATTTTTTTGGGATACTTGTGGTGTATGATAAAAATCAGCGACTTCCTCGATACTATCTTTTTCATTTTACTCAACAAAAGATCTCATGTAACTTTCCTTCATGTATATCACCATGCCAGTACTATGATGGTAGCATTTGTGGTGTTTAGGTTTATCAAAACAGAGCAAAGTTTAGTATATGCCGCCGTAAACAGCATTGTTCATGTGGTTATGTACACATATTACCTACTTACTTCTCTTGGATATAGACCCACATGGAAGAAGACAGTGACAATATTACAATTGTTACAGTTTTTCTCACTCATGTTCATGACAATATGTCTTACTATATGTCAAAGAAAACCTGAATATTTTTATTACAGTATTTACGGTATTTGCCAGTGTATCATGTACATATATCTATTTGGAAAATTCTACTATAATTCATATAGAACCTAAATTAAAAATCTAATGTAAATAGTTATTTTTTCATTTAATCTTATATATTATAAATAGTTTGACACCATGAAAATATTACAAAACGATATTAAAACAATTGTTGATAGGAAAAAAAACGGAGAACCAGCTTCTAATATAGCAAAAGATTTCGGAGTAACAGCTCACGCAATATACAAAGTCATATCAAAATGGGAGATGGATAACGATGACATCATCAAAGAAAAGAAGGAAGCTTTAAAGAAAACCGTTCTTTTACATAAAACAAAAAGAATGATGGAGGAAGCGGGTGTGGATAAGAATACCATCAATAATTTTATTGAGAAACAAAAGATGCATAAAAGCACAGAACTCATCAAAAAACTCAAAGAAGAAATCGAAGAAAAAGATCTTATTATTAAAAAACTCAAAGAAGAGATCGAAGAAAAGGATCTTATTATAATTGAATTAAAAATGAAACTAGAAAAACTATTTGATAATAATAAATAATATAAAATGGACATCATTCAGAACATTACTAAGAGTTTAAATGGATACATTTTTAACATGTCTGAAAAAATCGCAGCGGAATACAATGTTCCGCTTGAAGGTGTTTTAAAAATTTGGTGTGAACAGCAGAACGTCTCTTTTGACGCTGTTTTTGCACCAATGATAAAAATTTCCAGAAAAACGAAAAAAATTGCATCGCCTTTTACTCCAGTAAGTCCTGTAAGCACTGTCGCTCTGGCTGATATACCAGAAGAAAATGTCGACGAAGACGATGATCAGAAAGAAGTAGATACAGTGGTTACTCCCGTATCTAAAGGAACTAAATCTCCTTCCGAAAAAGTGTGCGAATATATCTTTAGCAGGGGACCAAAAAAAGGTACGAGATGTGTAATAGTGGCCAAGACAGGACCTCTTTGCAGCAAACATAAGTTGAAATAATGAGGTATCTTGGTTGATCTTGAAATTTTATTTTATAAGCTTTTGCTTATAAAATATTCGACTTATTTAATATAAAATGTTTTTCAAAGATAAGTATGATTTAGAATACCAATGTGATTTCGATTTTAAAGGTTGTAACACGTTAATTTTGTCAGGAGGTGCTTACAAATGTATATATTTTTTAGGTGCATTAGACAGAATCAAGAAGTCTAAATACTTGAATAATTTAAGCACTTTAAAGTATTTTGGAGGAACTTCAAGCGGTGCGTTGATAACTACGCTCATAGCATTGGGTTGTACTCCGTATGAATTGTTTTCCAAGTTTCTAGAAGACCGTTGTGAAAATGTAACCAAACTTTTAGAGATTGCAATGAATTTCGTCAAAGAGAAGTTGCTTGAAAGAAATATGGATGAAAATATAACTTTCAAAGAATTCGAAATGGTGACTGGAAAACAACTTGCGTTTGTAGTAAGCAATATATCAAAACTAAGAGAAGAAATATTTTGTATGCAAACACATCCAGACACCCCTGTGATTACAGGCATCAAACTGTCGTGTTCTCTACCTATATTATTTCCAGTTGCTAAATACAACAACTCGATTTATACCGACGGTATATTTTTTGATAACTTTCCCCTTAAATTGGCAAAATTATTTCCTAAATCCTATAAAGTTCTTGCCATTACTACACTTACCTCTCACTACGATAGACGGATGAAAGAATATTACAACAACACAAAAACGTTTAAAATATTACTTATACCAGACCACATTAGAAAATACATCTGTGTAACCAAAGAAAATAAATATATGATGTATGTTACCGGATACAATTATGTTAACAAATATATGATAAAAGAGAAGAAACTTAAAAGAAGCAATTCTTTTTGATTTCTTTTGGAGTTTAAATGTTAATGTTTAAATGTTAATTTTATAGATAAATGAATTTCATCGATATAGACAATTTTATTACGTATTACTTATCAAAGCATATTAGATTATACAATTCTATGAAGGAAAAGAAAGAAATGTACGAGTCAATAAACTTGAAAAATGTTGGTGGTAAGATATGCGTAGATATTCAAAAAGACTTGAAGCTGATGGAGGAGTTGCAATTTTACGAAAATATATTATTTTTGTACAAGTCAAAAACAGGAGACCTTATAAAAAAATTTCTACAAATTTTGAAGACTCCTATACGAAAGGATGTATTAAAAGAGGCTGAGATCAAAAAGAAAAAAATCCTACACACTTATTTGAACACTATAAAACTGTGTATACCCTATACTATTTTTGAAAAACTTAACGTTACAGACGAAAATTCGGTAGATATTAATTTTAATTATTGTGAAAATTGTGAAAACACAGAAGATTTCCTAAAAGAAAACGACGTACTAATATGTAAAAAGTGTTTCTCTGAAGTCATAAAGATGGCATACTACAACAATAGATCATACAACGTTAATGCTTCAAAATGTAATTACGATAGGATAGGCCACTTTAAAGAGTGTCTAAAACAATATCAAGGAAAACAAAACACCTTCATTAATCCCAAAGTATATTCTGATATTGAAAACGCTCTTTACATTAATAAGATAATAGTAAAAGATGATTCTCTCACTAAATTGGAAAAATTCAAATGTGTTAAAAAATCACACATTACGTATTTCCTGAAGGAATTGGGATATACGAAACATTACGATGATTACATATTAATTCACTCTAATTTGACCGGACAAAGAACAAATAACATCTCGCATTTGGAGGATGCGTTAATTAGCGACTTTGAAAAAATATCAGAAAAATATTCTGAGTTATACAATAGCGCAGAACGTAAAAATTTCATAAATATACAATTTATTCTCTACCAGTTGTTGATAAAACACAACTACAAATTCGATTCAGAAGATTTTCCCAACATTAAATCTTCAGACAAGAAAACAGGAAGAGACAAAATTTACAGGGAAATATTCAAATCACTCAACTGGAAATACGACCAAGGTTAATATTGTACATTGGCAATCTCAGGGATGTGTAATACGTAGTATCTACAGTATCTAAGGATATCGTAAATAGATATATTGTTTTCTTTTATAAGTGGTACCACATCTTGATTTGAATACAACTGTCTCAGTCTTTGTGCATCTATGCTGTTTTTCTTGGATTGTTTTATGACTATAAAACTCAACAGTATAAGTGTTGGATTTTTAAACAATCTCTGATTAAACTTGTGCAGCACATCTCTGATTCTGTCAAATTCGTTTTGAGATATGTAATTTTCAAGGTAATTGTAAGACTTATTCAAGTCTATTTGGAACGAAATCTCTGGAGTAATATTTTTACGTTGTAAATTAATTTCACCGTCTAAATAACCTCCAAGGTATCCGTTAACATCATTATATTCATAATTATCAAAATCCATACTTTTATTTCAAACATATATGTTTGAAATTATTTAATAATCACATAAAGAAGTCTTCCAACCGTATGGAAGATATCTTCGTTGTCTGGAATATTAAAAATTTTAATACCTGATTTCTCTAATTCAACCACCTTGCGGTCAGAACTATCGTATTCTCCAAAGTATATCGCTACTCTGCTATCGTAAAAGAAAAAAGGTACTGTATATTTACCCACCTTAAAATTTTCTTTTACAACGAAAGACGGCTCAAAAATTTTTTTCAAAATTTTTGCCTTCTTTGATCTACGCCAATGTTTTAAATAGAACATTTATATTAAAGAAACTAAAAATTATAATAAATAAAGATAAAAATGGAACGTATTCTAACTGACAGACTTAAAAATTACATTATCTTTTCTTACATCAAGGAATTTGTGTCGGATCTCGCGAGTGTGTACGACGATGACGACGCTCTATCTGCGTACAAGCACTTTATAGACGAGGCCAATATACTAACCGAAACCGAGGACTTTGTGAAAGGTTTCAAAGACGCTCTAAACGGAAAACATAAAGCAAAATATTGTGACGGTAGTTACATCAATATTCCCAGAATACTGGCAAAGGATGATCAAAACAGAGAGATCATAGAGAACGATCTTAGGAAGCTGTCTAAACTATATAACAATATAGAAGAAGAATGTAAGGAACTCGTCTTTTTGAAAAAGTACACAAAGGCAATTTCAAAAAAGATTCCCGACAGTCCCCTTGATTCAGAACCACCTAAAGACAACGAAAATTATATCAAGGAACTTCTCAACACAATCAAACCCGGAGTAGAGAAGTCACAGCAAGCATTCAAAGATCAGAAACTGAACGTTGATAAATTTCTCAAGATCATTCTTGTAAGCGCTTACGATCAAATCGAAACACTGGGTGTATTCGAGGAAGATACCAAACACATTAAGAACATTATTAATACTGTTGCAAACACTCCCCTTACACAGCTTGCTACTAAAAAACTTGAACTCATAAAAGAATTTATGATGATAAAAAATCTCAAAGATTTTCCCTTTAAAAATGTGTTGAGTAATATCAACAACACTATGTAAAAAATAAATAAAAAAATAAATAAATGAAATCAAAGTTTGTTTTGGGATGAATCCCAAAACAAAAACCTCGGAACAAAATTGATACACTACACGTATCAAAAAAGGGCGGATATTAATGAAAAATTGACACATAAATTGCGGTTTTTTTAAAAATAATATTGTTATTAAACAAAACAAAACAAAACAAAACAAAATGGTTTATGTTGATATTGAAGCTGATTATGATTGGGATGATATTAATTCTAAGATTAATAGTAGAACGTGTAATTGCGAGTGTGATTGTGTTGATTGTTGCGTATGTGAAGATTGTGGTAGGGGTCCTTATATGTGTTGTTGTATGAACTTTACAACTTTTTCAGAATACGATTTTTATGATATATACGAAGAAGACTTTGTAGAAGAAAACCTTGTAAATGAAAGCATCTGGTCAGACGAAAATAACGAATATCAAAAAGACCCCTACCCTGACCCTGAAATACCTGAAAATTATATTCAAATAATTTTCAAAAACTCAAGGAAAAACGAGAAATGGGGTGATATTTCGCCTTTTTGTAGCATAGAAAACGATAACATTTTTTATAGACCGCCATATGCCCCAACTACAAATAATACTGATCTAGCGCGTGTAGGAAGAGGCGTTTCAAACGGTATACACGTATGGGAGTTCTGTTGGAACCTATACAAGCGTACCGGAGAATGTTCCATCGGTCTGTCAACTTCTGAAGAAATTCTACATTGTGCAGGAAACAAACAGGTACTGGGATCGACAAAATATTCATGGGGGTGGGATATCACTTATAATGATAGATATCACAACAACATGAAACTTGATCGCTATTACCCTTATAGATCTTTTGTAGCTCCGTCACATATAATTATGGTTGTAGATATGTACTCTGGAACTTGTAGTTTTATAACAAAGAACCGTTATCTTGGAGTTGCTTTTGAAGGTCTTAAAAATAAGACCGTATTTCCAACTATAAACATTTCGGCATCACAAAAAGTATCTGTAAAATATCTTGGAAATCTTGAAGAACACAATTCACTATACGACATCGCTATGAAAAATGTAATTAAAAACAATATTAACACAACAGAACTACCTCTTACTATCAAACAAGATATATCCAATACACGACCCATGCCTCTTACCCTAACACAGTATCTATCTCGCTAACTACATAACTAACTACATATAAATTAAACAAATTGCTAAAAAATAAAAAAATAAAAATATTAAAAAAATATAAAAAAATATAAAAAAATATAAAAAAATAAAATAACCATTAACCATTATTTAACACTACATTTATTGGGAAATTCCCAATAAATATTTTTAAATTAATTTCTAGAGTTCCAATCAGATATTATCGAATCTATATCAGAAATTAGTTTATCGAGATTTTTTCTAAAAGCCATATTTTTGCCAATTCCGTAACCTTTTTGAATACATTCTGCCAAGTTTCCCATTCGGTTGTATCCATTTGGTACCGAGGTATTGTTTCCACAGTAAACTTTATCTTTTTCTACATTTGATATATACATTTCAAAGGAGTTACTTTCCTTCCCGAAATATATTCCTTTTCGCATACACGAATATCTTGTACCGTGGTCGTTTCGTAATAAATTATTTCCACAATACATATCGCTTTATTTAAATTGAACGACTATATTTAAAAAGTTATACGTATTATAAATAGTGAAAATGTCAAAATCTCCAGAAGCTTCAAACTTAAATATTGTAAATACTAAAATGGATTTGGCTGAAGAGTGGCGAAACCATCCTAGTATTAATCCTCACACAAAGCGCAAAATCAAAGCTAATGGTGCAGCGTATAAAAAGTTAGTGAAGGAATTTGGATTTGATCCTCGTAAGAGATCTGCAAGTCCAGTTCGCACTAATCGTAGCAGATCACGTTCAAGATCTCGCACCCCTTCGCCTTCTAGATCTCGTAGTAGATCACGTAGTAGATCACGTAGTAGATCACGTAGTAGATCACGTAGTAGATCACGTTCCAGGTCTAGTTCAGGATCGCGTTCATCAAGTGCTCTCTATCGTACTCGAACACGATCGCGTACAAGATCCAAAAGCAGGTCAAAGAGTCCTACGAGTCCTACGAGTCCAAAAAATACAAAAAATACTGCAAGTACTAGACAAAGATTGTCTAGTTATTCAAATCTTTTACTTGAAAAATGGAAGAAGGATCCATCCGTAAACCCTCACACTAACAGAAAAATCAAACTAAATGGACCAGTTTACAAGAAATTGGTAGAAGAATTCGAATACGATCCATTACTTAACACTGCAGGACCTTCTAAACAGACAACACCTAAAACTAAAACTCCGAAGACTCCGAAGACCCCCAAAACCAAGACACCCAAGGCCGACACACCCAAGACTATCGACGAGGATTGCGAAGAATGGAAACAAAACCCAAACGTTAATCCAGCAACAGGAAAGAAAATTAAAACAGGTGGGCCTGTGTACAAAAAATTAGAAAAACTGTGCGACGAGGAAGAGGAAGAAGAAAACGTTATAGTTATCCCTGTTAAACCTGCCAAGACTCCGAAAAAAGGTGGAAAAAAAAAAGTAGAAACAAAGGAATTCACAAGGGACCAATGCTTACAATGGTACGGAAATAAAGAAGTTAATCCTAAAACAAACAGGAAAATAAAAGTAGGTGGTCCTGTTTACAATAAATTAGAAAAATTATGCGAAGAGTACGGTATAAAGAAGACATCATTATCTTTATCACCTGGGGGATCTAGAGGTTCTCGAGGTTCTAGAGGGTCTCGAGGTTCTAGAGGATCTAGAGGATCTAGAGGTTCTAGAGGTTCTAGAGGTTCTAGGGGATCTAGGGGATCTAGGGGATCTAGAGGGTCTCGAGGATCGTCTCGGTCTCAATCTCCTATTCCTGATTCAGATTCTCTTAAAACTGTCACATTAGATGGTAAAGTATTCATTGATAGTGTAAACAAAAAAACACGACTAGAGAGATTTGAGGATATGGCAGACGCCAAAGGTTTTACAGTTACTAACGTTCCTTTAGACGGTAATTGCATGTTGTCGGCTGTTGGATCTTACTTTGATGTATCTTCTAAAATTATGAGAAAATATCTATCTGACTATGCAAAGTCATGTAACCTTGAAGACGAGTTTGATTTCTTTAAATACGATGATAATTTTATCAAAGATCTGGAAAAAGAAGGTAATTGGTGTAACGAACAAACAGTTCAACTAATTACTCACGCGTTGGACGCAAAAATTGTCATATTACAGGAAGACAACGAGTTAATAGTTGAAATTGGTCATGGGAAAAACATAATTTTTCTTGGATATCTTAACAATTTTCATTACGTAATTTTAACCAAGAAAGGGGAACAACAACAAATATATAACTTTCCAGCTTCAGTAACATGCGGAGATATTCCTATTGGTACCACAAATTCTGTTGGTAGTACTGCTGACAGACGTCCCGAAAGTCCAAGTCCTATAAGACCTAGTACCCCAAGCACACCTAGTCGGCCCAGCAGTCCTTTGATAAGACCGAGTACTCCATCGAGTCGGCCTAGTTCGCGAAATTCAAGACCCAGTACTCCGAGGACTACTCCACGAGAATACAAGACTGTAGACGAAGAAGAGATAAAGAGACTTATTAATGAAATAGGAATCATAAAACACAAGAATCGAGTATCGACATTTTTGGAAACCGAACGTTACTTACTCAAAACTATTGGATTGATATAAGACGCTATATCGAAAATTTTATTTTTTAATGAAGTAATTCATTAAAAAAAATATAATAAAATGACAATTGGTACAAAAGATTTAAATAAAATATCCAAAAATAAATCTCTCTTAAGCAAATCTAATGATGATGCAAATATCATGAATAGAGACGTAAAAAGCCTGTTATGTAATAATACCACGAGTACTCGTGCTGCTGATCCTGTAGATGAAAAGGAACAGGCAAAGAATGTTTATAACACTAAAAGACACACAAACACATTTAAAAAACACTACATAAACTCAAGATACGATAGAGTAAGAGATTTGTTGCAAAACCCCAACGATGAGATGGATAGACATTTTTTCAAGAGAATTTGGCAGTCGATACGAGCCCACAGTATGGGATGTCTTTGGGGTCTTTTAGATGGATCTCTATCTGGATGGCTTATAGGTTTGAAATTTGGAGGTCACGGCGGTTGGATTATAGGAGGAATATCTCAGTTAGCTGCAATGTTTCTGGCAATGGGTGTTGGATTTATAAACGGAGCTGTCAACGGTATATTTACAAATAAGGAGGAAACCTCTCTTTTGATTAGAGATCATAGATATGCTGTAGGCAGTACTCAGGGAGAAGAAATGATTAAAGCCAGTAATGATTTGTTCCCTGATTATGATATACCCGATTATCTTAGTAAGGGAGATAGGAGAAATATAAACTATTACTAAAAAATCTTAGAAAACAAAGATAATCTCAGATAGGAAAAATATAAACTATTATTAAATAAAAATATGTCTTACGAAACAAATTCAAACGAAAAAGAAAACATTTGGGATTACTCTGACAATGAATCAGAATTTGATGATGTAGAGCCAATACTAGAAGCCCAAAATGAAGATTACGAAGAATGTCCAATAGAATGTCCAAAACCACCCATGCCTAAAAAGGCTATAATAAAACACTGTGATATTCCCGCTAGAAACCACCACGAAGATTGTGAAGTTTATGTTCGAACCGGCGGTGATATGAATGACAGATTGAAGAGAAAATTGTTTTACATTGCTTACAGAACAAGACAACGCATGTCTGGCGCAATTTCAGGAGCCGCAGACGGTTTCGCAACAGGTATGTATGTAGGCGGAAAATGGGGAGGTGGTGGTGGTTGGATTATGGGAGGTATCACACAATTACTGTGTATCGTTATGACACCATTTATAGCCACCCCGATTTGCTTTGTTTTGGGTTTTATGTCTGATAGATATACCGTGATGCAGTTAGTAAAAGATTACAGATATTCCATTGCAGCCGGTGGCATGCCGCCTACTCATGGAACTTTAGAGTAAATAAAAAATTTGATTTAAAATTTCAAGAAAATTTAAATTAATGATTTGAAGCCGCAAAATGTACGGAATCGAAGGTAATATTGGTGTTGGTAAATCTACACTGATGAAATGTTTAAGTAAAAAATACATCACATTTGAAGAACCCCTTCACGAGTGGACTTTACTAGAAGATTTTTATCATGACAAGACCAACTATATGTTCCCGTTTCAGTATCAAGTTCTTTTGTCTCAATTTAACCAACTTAAAAAGATAAAACTTTTAAAGACTCAAGTAAACAATCCTATATTTATGGAAAGAAACCCTTGGAGCTCCAAAAACATTTTTCTAGAATTGATTAGAGATTCAATGACTAGCGCCGAAATCAAATGCTACAACAAACTGTATAACCTAATTGATATCGACATTACAAAACTGTTCTTTTTGAATTTATCTCCTGAAAAATGTTACCAGAGAATTATTCAAAGAAACCGGTACGAAGAGCGAGATATTAAACTAGATTACATCAAAAAGTTGGACGTTCAATATAAGAAAGTATTGTGTGACGAATCTTGCCCATTTAAAGTGATAATGATTGATGTGGATGATAAGACCCCAGAAGAAATAATGAAAAACATTGAATTGTATATTTAATTATCTTAAATTTATATTATTTTTATTTTTAACACAAGTTTTGTGTTAAAATTTTTTAACTGTTTATTAATTGTATAAATTCCTCTGTTGAATCCTCTTCAACGTCATATAAATCATCTCTTTTAGATAGTGTATATCGAGTATTATCACCGTGTAATATTGCAGTTTTTTCGATATGTTTTTGACTGGCTTGTTTTCTGTCATATACTAAACCAAAATACGCGAATAAATCTAAAAAGAATGCTGTGAGGTTAAGAGAATATCCCAACTCTGCTGTTTTATAGTCGTAAGGAAAAGCGTGATGATAATTATGCCACCCCTCACCTATAGCCAAAAATGATACAATCCTGTTATCAGATGGAGGAATATATTTATTATATGGTTTATTTCCCCACATGTGGGCAGCGCTGTTTACAGACCACGTAAAATTTAACGTCAACGCATATCTAACAAATACCTGCGACAGTATCGATATATACACTGTTTCGTTCCAAAAATATATAGGAATCATTGTAGGTATAACAAAACACATTAGAATTTTTAAAGGGACAAAGAACTTGTTGTGATATTTTACAACAGGATCGTTAACAACATCGTCCATCAATATACATCTGCCCTTTTCTATTACATCCTTATGTTTAGTCATCATTAACCAGCCAACGTGCGAAAACCAAAAACCTCTTTTAACGTTGTGTGGATCCGCGTCTGTGTCTGAAAATTTATGATGAACCCTATGATCTCTAACCCAGTCAAAGATAGTGTTTTGTCCTGCAATTGAGAAACACAAAGCCAAAAATATTCTGAAAGCAGTAGTTGCTTTGTACGATCTATGACACCACAATCTGTGAACACCAGCCGTTACACCAAATCCAGCGAACATAGATGTAATATAAAGCCACCAAAAAGTCATACTCTTAGTGTTTTCAATAAATAAAATTACAATTAGAGCATAAATAGAATAAATATGAAAAAGTGTTATAGTTACAACATTTAACCATTTCCATTGCTGTTCCTTGTACATGTTTATATTACTTGCGAACTTTTTTATATTATAAAGTTTATAAGCATGGGGTTATTATCTGAAAATCAAAAATTGTTTGGCCAACCTACTAAGAGAGGATTTTTCTGCGACGATGAAAGTATTAAATATCCATTTATTGAAAATACAGTGGGCGAATGGACAATCGTACTCTGCAGCATATTTATACCTTTATTTGTGTTAATTTGTATCGAAATATGTCACTACAGTAACACATTAAGAATAAAGCTGACTAGGTGTATTAAAACCATATCTCAATTATATTCGATTTACCTACTAGGATTCTGTTTAAGCGGTGTGGTTTCAGAATTAGGAAAATTCACAATTGGAAGATTACGACCACATTTCATATCCGTATGTAATCCAAATATCGATTGTTCTTTAGAGTCAAATTGGGGAAAATACATTGAAAATTACACTTGCTCCGGAAATCCTAATGATATTTTCGAAGCGAGGTTATCATTCCCTTCAGGACATGCATGTCTTTCATTTTATGCAGCGGCATACGTTGTTGTATATATCCAAACGTCTCAAAAATGGGGAAAATATAGTTTACTAAAAAATTTAGTCCAATTCCTTTTCATTTTAACTGCATGGTATGTAAGTTTGACAAGGGTAATGGATTATTGGCATCATTGGGGTGATATTTTGGTGGGTGCTGTTATAGGGACTTTTTCAGCATTTGCAATGATCGTATTCGTTACTGACATCAAACTTCTCGAAGGTAGAAAAACAAGGAAATAACTGTATAACTGTATAACTATAACTGTGAATATATACAGGCAAAATTAAAACAATGTTATTTATAATAAAAGTAACAAAGTATCATGATGTATTTTTATGTATTGGCGGGTTTATATGTATTCACCGTAGAAACCTTGAAGTTCACAGGAAAAACTGGAAAGAGAATTATAATGTACGGATATCGAAAATACAACGATAGTAGAAAATATAGTCAACGTAGTATTCAACACCACCAGCACCATCAACACCAACACCAATATTAGTAAAGTTAATTTAACACTTACAAAGTGTTAAATACTTAATTTTAATTTAAGAATGCATCTTGCATTTCGAAGTGGCTGTGCAGGTACAGCTCTTACCTACGATGGTTGGGTCGTCGTTCCATACAGTGGACCATGTGTGATCAAGGTAGTTTACACACTTGTCACAGTAATGGCGCCTGCTAGGGATAATGTAACTCAACCAATAACTCGGTCTAAAGACTCTAGGCATGTGGTGATGCCCGTGATGTCTTTGCCAGTAAGCACGATATCCATTTGGATAGTACTCGTGTGGTCTTTGATGATCATCGCCGTGGCCGTATCTCAGATGAGATGTATCGATTCCGGTATACGATGGATTCATTTGCATTTGTGGTGGGCCTCCCATGCCCATATTATTCATTTGTCTATTCATTTCGTTTAGTCGTCGTTCTATTTTATCACTAGACCAGATAATATTTTTGTTTGGTTTTGCATTATCATTGATCTGAACACCCGTATCAGTGAATGCCAGATCATTGTATTCACTAAATTGTACCAAATTTCTAGGCGTACCTTTTTCGTAATCCATATCTTTATAATATATAAAAAAATTTTGCTTTTATTTTTCAATCTGCAAAATGAATGTATATAATTAAGTTAAATAAATAGTTACATAAGATAAATAAAAATGGAAGAAACTTATGATAATGTTTTACATCAAATGACTAAAATACCAACCGCAAAATCTAATATTGTTTTAGACGAGAGAAACTTGTTTTATCAAAAAGATTTAAAACCGTACCTTTTTAAATCTAAATATATCAGTCATGTATTTACAACACTCGAATACTTACTCATAAGATATGGCAAGGCTATTTATGTTAAAATTTTAGACAACAAACTCCAGGACTTTATACCTTTTAAAAATCCTATGTATAGAAATACTTGGCAACTGAGATTTGACAGTGACTTCAAAAAGGGCTTCGTTGATATCGGAGATAATTTTGGCGTTGCTCTTCTTGATAATTTTATTGTGCGACATTACGATAACGACACCGAAATACTTTGGATTAGGGACATGATTGATGAAGTGTGCAAAAATAGAGAAATTAACGACTGTGAATTTTTTATTAATTCTGAACGAAACATGCCAATGATATCTTTAAATCGAAGCGAGGCTGATACCGTGCTATTTGGCGACAGTGTTTTGGATTTAGAAGCTCCATTGATACAACACACTGTACTTAGTTTCAATACTTCAGACAAATTTAAAGACATTCCGATACCGACGTTTTACGATTTTAATCGCATGGCAACAAATATTTTCGGTATTGAAGATTTTAAGAGTATGAAATGGAGTGAAAAAGAAGACGTGTTTTTATATCGCGGAGACTCGATTGCATACGGTGTAGACACAGATAACGAACCTATCAATACAAGACTGTTGTTAGTAAAAAAATTAAAATCATATGAAAATCAAGATGTAATCAATGCTGGTATAACACATTTTTATACAGATGTTCCTTTTGTAAAAATGGGAGATGTTTACTACACTAAAGAGAATAAGGACCTTTACCCCGACAAGAATCTAGATATTCCTTCAAAATATAAGTTTATATTTGTTGTCGATGGTATCGGGCACGCCGATGAACTGTCGACGCTTATGTTTTCTGGTTCTTGTTTATTACGTGTGGAATCCGAATACAAATCTTGGTTCGACGAATTACTCACTCCTGGAACCCATTACATAAGTGTATCAAAAAATTTGGACGATCTAGAAAATAAGATTCAATGGTGTTTAAATAACGATGAAGAATGTAAAAAAATAGGTCTCAATGCCAGGGAATTTGCAGTGAAATATTTGTCTAAAAATTCTATATGTGATTATTTTCAGTACATATTTAACACTATCCCATCGATGAATTATTACACTCCCGAATCTTATCAACCCACTTTGAGTGATATTCAATACGAAAGACAATATGAGTATATAAACAAAGTTTTTAAGGAGATTTCTTTTGTACAACCTTTAAAAAAAATAGATTTAAAAAACAACGCAAAAGGAGATCTTTTAAGTAACAAGAAAAATTTACGTTTCTCTTACGGAACTAATGTAGCCTTATTTTATATCTCAATCTTCAATCAGCATTTGATGGAAGATTACGTAGATAAATTAAATTTTCATGATATTAAAGACGGGGTTAACGCTGTCTTTATAGGACTAAAATGCATTAATGAATTGTGTAGAGAGGTTCCCAACTTTTCGTATACATATAATTCATACATTGATGCCAAGGGTAACACGGTTGTATTATCTGAAAAACTCTTTAGTAAGATGAATCTGGAAGATTTTCTTATGAGACGTCCAGAAAAATCAACAGAAATTTTCATCCAGATATTCCTATCGCTACAACTGGCATTCGAACGCTGTTGCTTTCAGCACGGTAATCTTTTACCAAAAAACGTGTTTGTTCAGACTTTGGACAGTCCAATAAGAATCGTGTACAATTTATTAAATAAACCATTCGCACTTAATACCAAGTATGTAGTTGTAATAACTAATTTTGCAAAATCCAAAGCGCTT
The DNA here is from genome assembly GCA_011317285.2 of Androctonus mauritanicus. NCBI lineage: Eukaryota > Metazoa > Arthropoda > Arachnida > Scorpiones > Buthidae > Androctonus > Androctonus mauritanicus. Next base: position 26,576 of record WUQG02222079.1, read on the forward strand.
TGTAATTTTAAACGTTATGATAATAAAACAGAAAGAATGTTTGTAGGACGTTATAACGAATTTGATGGTTTAACACCAAAGTCAGAAAATTTGGATAAAAAATTAGAATCGGTTTTGCATGTGCAAGGAAGTAAAGACGTAAAATATTTGATGAAAAAAATTGGCAAAAAAGTTAAAAACTCTATAGTTAATAATATTGATGTAGATTCCCCCATAGATACAGAAAGTGCTTCTGGGGTAACCGATGAAGTAGTCAACGCGGTACAAGCGCCTATAGATGTTATGAAGGATGTTATCAAAAAATCAGACATTGTAAAAAACAAGATACGTTTTGGACAGGTATCAGAAAATAGTGTGGAATTAGGTAAAGAAGAAAACCCTAGACTTATTTATGACATTATTACCGGAGAAAAAAAACCATTTGATAATGTTTTTGAAAGGGTATTTTCAAATCCGCTACCACAAGAAAAAACAGCTTTCGGAAATGTAATATTACAGTATGAAATCTCTCAATCAATAAGGTCTGCGTTGGCAGACCTAAATGGGAAATTTAACATAGATATTGTAGCGTCGCATAGACTACAAGATGCATTGAATTTTGTAAAAACTTTTTACAATAATCTAATAGAAAACACATCAAAAGAGTTTATACACGGTTTAGTTGATCCCACAAGGTTAGATATGTTTGGTCTCTCAACATTGGCACAAAAATATGTGAAACCGCTACTAGAAAATAAAGGCACTATGTATGTGTTTGAAAATATAGTCAAGATTATGGCTACTACAATTTTAGATGCGATACTAAAAGGAATTCGAAACACCATTAAATTTTACGACGATGATTATTAGATAAATTACGTTATAGTATATTAAGAACTTTGGTTCTTAATATTCAGAAAGTAAAATACCATTAAATTTGGTTAATTTTTCAATTAAAATATTTATATATTGTATAATAAATAAACACAAAATGAGTATATTAGAAGATTTGGAAGCACTTGTTAATCGTGTAAAAAATAATGAAAGAAATTCAAATGATAAAGACAAAAATTGTACAGAAATGACAATACAAATAAATCAGTTAAGAAAGCATATGGACGAAATTGCTGCATTAATTAATAGAAGGCATTACGACCTTAGTCAAAAATTCGACGAAAAGTTTGACGAGAGGACCACAGAAATTCTTAAATTAATTACTATCTTGGGTAAGGATATCGAAAGAACCCCAAAAAGCAGTGAACCACAGAAAGACGACATGAGTATGTTAATGATATTGTTTTTGTTAATGCATAAACGGAGACAATATTAAATGGGTGAATATTTTAAATTTCTAACTTTTTCAAAAATAAAAAGTTTTTATTTTTGAATCAATATAATAAAAATCTCAGCCCAATTTTGATACACTAGGTTTGTATCAAAATTGGGCTGAGATATATTTCTAAATATTTAGAAATATTTTGTTGTATAATAAATAAACAAATGAATATAATAGATGAATTACAGACAATTTTAAATAGGCGACAAAATAATGAAAAGGAGTCAAATGAGTCAAATGATAAAGACAAAAATATTATCCAAATTACAAAAGAATTAGAAGAGGAAAAAACCAAGAATAAAAAACTCGAAGAAAAGGTCTCAAAAATAGATAAGTATTTTGATTTGCTAATCAAGAATAAAAAACTAGAAGGTGTGTCAAAATTCATGGAGTATTTTGATTTACGGTTAAAAAACCAACAACCTGACGATGATTTAACCTTCATGAAGATATTGGTGTTGTCTGAATTGCAAGCGCAGGTACATTTCTTTGAAAAACTTCCCATCAAAAAGACAAGTAACTTTTTGGAGGTAGTGCTACTGTATTATTATTTACATAATATTATGGACATTAAAAATCCAATGGATCTTTTGGATACTCGGTAGAGATTTATTTATAATTTTTTCAAAAACTTTTATTTTTGAAAATTAGAGATGTTAATATATTTCCACCAATTTTTGATACAAACATAAAGTGTATCAAAATTGGGCTGATATAATTTTCATAATCTAAAAATAAATTCATTTTTTGGAATTTTTTAAATTACAATAAAGTCTCAGCCCATTTTTAATACATTATTATATATCTCGACTAAAAATGAATATTATTAATATTTTTAACTTATATAATAGTAAATAGTAAAATGGATGATCTTATGAAAGAGTTAGAAGGTATTGTACTGAAAGACATTCAAGATGAGTATGAAGAAGAGGACGTTGAAAAACAAGAAATAACAGACTGGGAACTGATTACAAAAATAAAAAAGGGTACAGACAAAATTAATAACTTGAACATATCTCTACTTGAAAATTTAAATCTTGAAAATCATATATTCAAAGAAGCTCTGGAATATTACAACATCACCATAAAACAAAATTATAAGAGATCAAAGTTTAAAAATGCAGTAATGTGTGCGTGCGTGTTTCTGGCTTTCTCAAACAACAATGATTTCAGAGAAGAAAAATCTCTAATGGAATATTTTAACATCAACAAGGCCAAGTACACTAAAGGTTTAAAAATGGTAAAAACTTGTGTCACAGAAATTCGTTATATAAAAAACTCATTCGATAACGAATTATTTTCTTTCTGTAGAGAACTTAACACAATAGATGATGTTAAAAACATATCGATTTTCATAGAAGAAAATATTAATACTGTTTCAGAAATGCTCAGTCAGTCATCTGTAAGAATGTTAAATTGTTCTCTGATATACGTGTGGTTGTTTAAAAATAAAAAAATAATACCAACTATAGAAACTTTTTCAAAAATATGTAAAATTTCTGACAAGACTCTCAACAGGACACTCTACAAAATAAGTTTTCTGTTTGAAGATTTTGTACAGCAGATTATCGATAAACAGATTGAAGAGTTTTCAAATGAAATAGAAATCAAGATAAATATAAAAACCAACATTAAATCTCCGCGTGGTCAAGACATAAGAGCAATGTTTAAAAAGTTTTTTGTTTCAAATAAAAATGAGAATCGGCCAAGTAAAAAACTATCTACGTAATATTTGTATACAAAATTCAATACCCGAGGATCATCTCTCTGAATTTGTTGTATTCAATAGTTGTTCTAATAAGATTGTAAACAAAAATTTATCAAATATTCAAACTAAAAAAATAATACCCATTTGTATTCGACATGAATTTTATTCTCATATGTGCTTGTGTGTTATAATTTTTCCACATATATTTTATTTTGATCCGTCTGGAGAGCCTATAAATAAACACCTACAAAATTTTCTCGTGAATAAATTCAATAAAGAAATAATACAAGAAAATACATCAAATAAACAAAGAACAAAATTTGAATGCACTTTTTCATGTTTAAGATATTTATCATATATAATTAGCAATGGAGCATACAAAAATGACTTTTGATGTTATTACTGAAACTTTTGATGACGAAGAGGATTGTTGCTTTATTGATCAGGAACTCCAGAACAATTCGGAGTGGAAAAAATTTCTTTCCGATTGTGCAGATTGGACTACCGAGATCTCTGAGCAACCAGTAGATGTCGATGTATTTGAAAATGTTTATGATTCATTTAAACATTTAAAAATCAGAAAACCTTACGACAACTTTAATAAATCCCTTGAATATAACTGTGAAATGATTTTAATTGGTAAAACTATCGTAAGAAACGTTGAAAAGAAAAAATCGTTCAAGTACAATATTTACGAGATGAATAAAAACATTTTTTGTAAAACGGTTCTGATTAGCAAATCAGAAGATGTTAAAAAAATCTGCAAATGTAAATTACCACATTCTTTCCAGGAGATTCCATATTGTAACTCAAATTGCAAAAAAATTACTTACGAAAATAATTTTTTTACAGGAAACTGCAACAAGCGTCATTTTAAAGAAACTGTTAATAATTTTGTTTTCAGAAAGAATATTATTTTAAAAAACAACAGTAATGCTTGTTTTGAATTTTACGAAATACCCTCTGCTGAATTCATACAAACTCTGTTAACCAAGTGCAAAGAACTCAAGTTTAAAGAAGTTAAAGTCAAAATCGTTCCGAAACCCAAAACTTTAACAGAATTCTTAAACTATCATAATAAATCCTCAGATACATCTGATGAAATTCTAACCGACGATGATTTTGAAAAAGTGTGGGGCTTAATGTAGTTTGTAATTTGTAGTTTGTAGTTTTAGTTTCTAGAAATAAAAAATTAAAAAATAAAAATACAAAAAAAAGGTGGTGGTGTTTTTTAAGGATTTCGATCCTTAAAAAATTTGATTTTTGTTATTAAAAATAAGTTATAAGTAAAAATGGACTTAAAAAACTTGAAGGACTTGGAAAAATTTAAAGAAACCTTGGATAAAAGTTATTACGACAACGGTACTCAAGCTATCCCAGATAACGAATATGACATTATCGATGGAATAGTGAACATGTCACTTGACACACAAAGACTGCAACGACAAAAAATAAATGCAAAAGCAGGTAAGATACTACTTCCAGTTCAATTGTGGTCTCTTAATAAAATTAAAGAATACAAAAAACCAGCTGACGATGTTGTGATTATGGATAAACTAGATGGTGTTTCTTGTCTTTTGTATAAAAATAAGGCTTATACCAGGGGTAACGGTATATACGGACACGACATAACTAATATGATCAATAAGAAATACTTTAAATATCTCAAGGATATAGGGGATAATGCCATAAGAGGTGAGCTAGTAATCAAGAAACAAAAATACGCAAAATACAGTAAAGAATTTGCAAATACCAGAACCATGGTCTGTTCTTACATATCAAGAAACGAGTACACAGATGACATCGATTTTGTTGCTTACGAACTTATATCTTTAAAAGGATATGATTTAAAACCTTCCCAACAATTTTTAAAATTAAAGCAATGCGGGTTTAAGACCGTTTTTCATACTGATGTATTAAAGGGCGACGACGATACATTTAAAGCTGTGTTAAAAACGCGCGTAAATGATTCTCCATACGATATAGATGGAATAGTTGTAACTTACGAAAACATTAAAAGAAAATCAAGAGATTTAACATCTAACCCAAAATACTCGTTTGCTTATAAACAGAATGTTAAAGGGGTTCCTACACACATAGTCGACATCATATGGAACGTAGGTAAATCAGGATTATACACGCCAATAATAGTTATAGATCCCGTAGAAATAGCAGGAACTGTTATTCAAAAAGTAAGTGGGTACAACAAAGATTACATAATAAACAGAAAAATAGGTAAAGGATCTATAGTAGAAATAATAAAGGCAGGAAACGTGATACCTTGTATCTCTGATGTTATAACCGAGTCTAACGACATAAATTTTCCCACTGATTGTGACGACAAAGGGGTGTTGAATATTAAAGACGATGACCGCATAGAAGCATGTAAACTTACACATTTTGCAAAGACATTAAAAATACAAGGTATAGGACCTGCCAAAGCCAAGGAAATGATTGAACACGGAATAACACCGATGAGTATCGTAACCGAAGGTATAAACCAATTTGATACACTTAAACATTCAGAAAATAACAAGAAAATTATAAAAAGTATAACCGAACAACTCACTTCATCAACTCCCGTCGATATCCTTACATCTCTTTCTTTCTTTGGTGTTGGTGTAGCAAGAGCAAAAATAACTAAACAAAAATTATATGAGCAAGAAAATGCTATAAATTTATTAAATAAATGGACTTTCGCTTGGAACCCGGTTTCGAAACCTCTTATTTCAACATCTACACCTACTTGCGACAACAAAGACGAAGAAGTGAGCGTATTAGAAAACCCTCATGGAAAACTAAGTTGTATAACTGGATCGAGAAGCAAAGACGTGGAAGCACGAGTGATAAAAATGGGTTACTTACCTAAATATAATTTTGTAAAGAACACAGAAATACTATTTGTTGTAGGCGAATATAACGAAGATAATAAAAAGATTAAGGAAGCTCTTAAAAGGGGTATCAAAATAAAATGTTTATAAACTTTAAAAATTTAAAGTTTGTTTTGGGATTTGTCCCAAAACAAAAACCTCGGAACAAAATAAACACATTTTAAAGTGTATCAAAAAAGGGCGGATGTTTTTATTCAAATCTTGAATTTTAAAAAAAAAAACAAACTTTTATTTTGTAAAAATTATTTTGTAAAAGCTGCAATCGGGATCCCGATTGCAGCTTATTTTTGATACACTTTTAAAATAAATTTGACTTAAAGGAACCAATCTCATAATTAAAGATACATTTAAAATGTCTTTGAATAATATTATTATTGAACAGATTAAAGATAACTATTATCGTGGTGAGTTTTTGGGACTAAATTTAGTCATAGATAAGAACACCGGTTATTTCAATGGATCAAAATTATGTAACGACGGTAATAAACAGTTTAAAGAGTGGTATAAAAATAAGAAAACTCAAGAATTGCTAGAATATGTATCAAAAATTCTCCGAGGCGAGAATTCTCGCCTCGGAGAATTGTACAGGGTAAGAAGTCAACAAAAATCCACTGCTTCAAAAGAAATATCAGGAACTTATGTTTGTAAAGAGCTTATTCTGGACATAGCTTCTTGGATCTCACCCGAATTCTACTTAAAATGCAATAAAATAATCATATCTCATGTAGAAGAAGAATTTAAAAAACTACATCAAGCTGAAATCAAAGAAAAAGAATGTAAAATAGAAGAACTTTTTAGAGAACTTAATATCCAGAGGGAACAAGATCGTATCAAATACGAACTGTTAATGGAAGAAGCTAATATAAGGCATGAAGAGCGACATGAAGAGTTAATTGCAAACTTTGAGGAAGTAAAAGATGAATTAAAAGATGCTAACAGCAAACTCGATCGCGCATTACCTGACCGTAATATCGATCCCGAACCAAATGATCTTGCACATCATTACATACTATTTAAGAACAAACAAAACATCAAAGAATATATGTTTGTTCGGGGACAAGATAAATATATAGAATCGCTTAAGAAGCGATATGCTAATTCATTCAATGTAATAATAGAAAAAACAAAGAATCCAAATCCTATTGATTTAGTAAACAGACTCAAAGATAAAATAAAAATCATCAACGAAGAAAAGTATGCTGATGTAACTAAAGCTGTAAGACAAACAGTGGAATATAAGAAAGGAACACCAACGCAAAAACGAATATTAGTTAACAATGCAAAGAAAGAACACTCAAGAATAGAGTATCGTTTAAATAAGATCGTATTGAAATCGTATGATGAAGACGAATTCTTGAAACTCGTAAGCGATTTGGACGACGAGAAGTACGAACTTTAAATCATTGTTTCTATAAAACTAATCCCATTTTTGATACACTTTTTATTGCTCAAGAGCAATAAAAATTTAAATATCTGAATACTTGCCAAGATAGTACGTAAGAGCGTACTTGAATACAAGTATTGTTAATCCCGATCCGTTTTCAACGTTATATTTTTTAAATCCATTTTCTTCATCCCAAAGAAAGTAGGTGTCTACAGTATCAACTTCAGAACCGTTTATATGTTGCTTTATGTCTTCGACCGAATTGAATACACCAAAATACCCGTTAAGTTCTACGTACTCTGAGTTTTTTAATATCACTAATTTTGTATTGTTCAACTCCTCTATAAAATTATTTAAAGCTTGACCTTGAATAGGATCAAAAGCGAATTCTTTAAAAGAAGTATTCGTCAAAACGATATCTTGAAAATCAAGAGTGTTGTCAAAATAACTTCTGATAATATTCTGATCTACAAACTTCGATTGACCGTCTCTACGTATTATCAACTCCATAGAGTACCTTATGCGTTCTTCAGTGTCTTTACTCTCAAATACAATTTTGCCGTTTTCATTAGTAAATATTTCATCGTAATACTCTATATTAAATTTGGGTGCAATTTTTTTGTATTCAAAAGTTTCGTCGATAGTGGTTTGGTTTTCGAAGAAGGTGTCGAGATCTCCGTTTGCATCGCTGTTGGTATACTTTATCAAACAGTATTCCAAAAACACTCTAGCCAACCTCTTCATATAAACGTGATTTTTCAGAAAATCTTCTTGAGGTTTTATATTGTTTCTGTGTATTGGAACGGGCAACGGTAACATGGGTCTTGTGTACTTGATAAGTTTACCTGTTTTCATCTTTAATTTAACTACGCGCCCTGTAGAATCCAATATTTGATAGTCTACGTCTATAGCATTTACGGTCTGAGATATATGGTCCTTGCGAGATTGTATCAAAATATTTCTGTAAACCCTTTCCACTTGTCTTTCGGTATGTCCATTCTGTGTACCGTCGTCGTTATTTAATACAATGTACTCACAGTGCGGATACGAAACGGAATCCACAGCTCCTCCCATATGAACGTAAACAAACACATTTGTCTTATATCTTTTGGGATCTATGTACACTCCGTGTGAAGGTTTGTTGGGAACAGATAACACACCGTTGTTTGTATTTGTCTTTATAAATTCTAGACGATTGTCTTCTGAAATGCTTTTCACGTAATCACAACTTCTCTCAAACAAATAAATGTTTGCTTTGAAATAATCTTCTACGGCTCTGAAAAATCTTCTTGGTTCGAAATACGCGGAGTTATCTGAGAACCATTTTGATACACTTTCCAAATCCAAGTCAGAATTTTCTTGAGCACAAACTTCATAGGATAGAGAAGACCGTATATTGTCCAGGGTCCCGCGACGATATTCCTCGTCGTTTATATCGTAGTCTTCTACTTTCGTTGCACGCGATACACAGTCGATGAACGAATTTGGACCAACAAACACACCTTTTCTTATAGCATTTTTACCCAACAGCCTAACTATCCCAGGTGGAAGCACTCCTTTGTTTTCATTTGGTAATATTCTTGATGTCTTGTACAGCATATGTTCGTATTTTTCATTCTTATCCTTAACACCGCCGTTAAGATACGCGTTTAGCGGAGATCCTTTTCTGGCCTCTTGATTAGTCTCGTAACAACAAGGTATGTACTTGAAAATATTACTGTTTGCAAGAGTATTCTTTCTGAGACCCGGGTACTTGAACGAACCCGTGTTATCACAAATGTATCGACGTTCTTGAAGACCACCTTCTTGGTATTTTGGAAAAGTCATAATGTCGTATCCGTCGGGAACATCATCGTCCGGTTCAAGTATTCGAGGAGGTTTTGCGCACTTTCTAGTGTATAATTGAACAAATAAAGTTGGTTCCTTTTCTGCAAGAGGATTCCTATATTTTACCGCCTTTTTTTGTTGGTCTTCGTTATTCAACACACTTGATTCCGTGCGCACGTTAAGGCCGATGTTTTGAATATATTTACGATAGAACGATAACAACATTTTTTCTCTAGACTTGTATGTCTGAAATATATTGGAGAAAAATTTTACAAAAAATTCTGTATTTTCTCTAGATGAAATTCTGGTTACCCTTATTTTAGTATTGTTTAACTCATTACCCATAGTAAAAGACACGTTTCCAGTTTTTATACTGTAAAAATAAACGTTTATTCTATTGGCATTTTTGTTGACTTTAAATCTTTCATTAACGTACATGTTGAAAAACTGTTCGTTGTTCATGATCTCGTCTAAAAACAGTTCTTTGTGAAAATTCTGGTCCAATATTTCGAACACACCTTTCATGCGTGTGTTTTCTCTACTGTTAATTACAAAGCCCGTATTTAAAAGTATAGTTTTTATTTCGTTTAAATCAACTTCATCTATTGTATCAACATCAATAATAAATTTGTCAGAATCCACTTCTTTGAAGAGTAATTCCCTAAAGGAATATTTACGTCTATTTACTGTAAAAAACACTATCAAAAGACCTTTAGTTTGGTCAGAGTCATAATCATAATTTTTAAACACATTTCTGTGTCTCTCATTTACCTTGAAAAAATTATTATACTTTGCAAATAATATATTGTCATTGAGATCTAGAGAATCCATAACATGAGATAATACAATAGGTTTATCTGTAGTGATATTAAGCGTAGTCACTATGCTTTCAATCTTAAAGTCGGTTACGTTTATGTTTACGTTTTCTATTTCGTGGTTGGTTTTTTTCAGTTCTTCCTCCTTCTTATCAGCCTGCTTCTTTATGTCTTTAATTTCACGCCTTATTCTCTGTAGTATAACAGTCTTGTTCATAATAACATTCTCAATAAAGTCTAAATCAAACTCAGTACCACCGCTATCCCTAAATATATCCTCCAAAGATAATTTTGTCATAAAATCGTCTGGGTCGTATTCATCTGTATAGAAAACTACAAACATTCTAGCTAGTTCCTTGCCTGCATCTTGGGCATCAGAAGTTTTAGACAGAATCCACTCGTAATATTTACTTTCTATGGTTTTGAACGATATCGTTTCGGGTACGTCTTGTTTCAAATCGTTCAAAATGTTAACAGCTGTAATTTTTTCTGCGTTAGTCAGTTGTTTATCATCGTCTTCAATCTTTATGTGCAACCAGAACGGAGTAGTGTTCAGTATCGATGCTATTCTATCGATAATAGAGGTTTCATTATCAGCGTTGTAAATAGTAAAATCATTGTTGTTTACTAACATTTTATATATAAATTAAACAATATATATAAAGACTATGAGCGGATGCGAATATATTTTCAAAAAAGGAAGAAATATAGGAAACCGATGCAATCAAAAACCATGTTTATATAACTTCTGTAGGACCCACATTAAACCTTATTGCAATAAATGGGAAAAAAACAAAAACGTGAATCCGTTTACAGGAGGAAATATAACAAAAAATATGTATAAAACATTGGAAATAGTTTGTATAAAATCACCTATCGCATATAAAACACCAGAAAGAGACATCTCCCCAACAAAATGTAAAGATTTTTTAAAAAATAAAAATATCAATCCATTGACTGGTAGAACAATTAAAGACAACGGTGCTGTGCAGAAAAAACTTATAAAGCAATGTCAACAGTTGAGAATATCCGGTGACCAATTAAAAATAACTGATTTTTATACAGCACGAAAATCCGTTAAAAAATCGGTTAAAAGATCTGGAGGATCGGTTAGAAGGTCACGAAAGTCGGTTAAAAGATCTGGAGGATCGGTTAGGAGGTCAAGAAGATCTCCTTCAAGGAAAAAGAAGAATCCAAGTATATCTTTGTCAGCTGATAAACTAAGAAGGATATGCGAAGAATGGTTCAACAATAGAGGAATCGATCCAATATCACGTAAAAAAATAAGACCCAATTTTAAGATATACAAGAATCTTCTTACAAAATGCTCAGAGTATGTTAAGGATTTCGAAAAGCTAAACATCAAAAAGACTACCAACAGTAATGGTCTTTTACAAATTTCCGGACTACCGAGAGCTGTTCCCAAAATAAACGATGTGGTTGTTTATGACGATAAACAAGTCAAAATTCCACAACAAATAAACAATTGGATTTTGGGTAAAAAACTAGGCAAAGGTGGGTTCGGCATCGTATACGAATGCATCAATATATATGATAAAAAGACTTATGCTATAAAAGTAGAACACCAATTGTCAGGTGGTTTATACGTAGAAAACAAATTCTACAGCAGTGTTAAAAAGTTCAACAACAAACACATTCCTACTGTGTACGACGGAGGTGTGTTTCAAAAGATTCGTTATATGGTTATAGATAAACTTTATCCATTTAAATTTACACCAGATAGAATACCGGAAATACTCGATGCTTTACAATCTTTTGCAGCCATGAACAGATCACACGGAGACGTAAAGTTTGACAATATGATGCAGCGGGAAACAGGTGAATTGGTTCTCATTGACTTTGGTTTGAGTTGGCAAATTAAACCGTCTGACCTTCATGTTGATCCCAAACACATAAGCGGTACAATGGTCTTTATGAGTCTGTACACTCACGAAGGTATAGTCACGTACAGAAACGATCTTGAGTCTTTGATATATTGTATACTCGAAATCATAAACAAATTGCCTTGGGACAAAGCAGGATTTACGTTTGAAGATATACACGAAGTTTATCATCTGAAACTAGACTTTTTGAATAAAATTATGACTAAAGACGATGCAACGTTAAAATATTTCGACTTGTATGAACTTCCAAAAATTTATAATTTTATATTTGAAGTTATGCAATTGAATAAACATGAATATCCTAATTACGCATTGTTAAAAAGTTTTTTCAAGTAGTTTGTATATTAATAAATGGACATAGATAAATCTTTTCAAGCCGCCGTTAAAATAGTACAGTCTCTTCCGAAAGAAGGTCCAGTTCAAGTGGGGTTAAGTCAGCAACTTAGATTCTACGCACTTTACAAGATTGCTACAGTAGGAGATAACTATAATACAAAACCTCACATATGGCATTTAGAAGATCGCATGAAGTGGGAATATTGGTCAGATATGAATGGCATGGATCAAGCGGAGGCTAAAAAAGCTTACCTAGATGAGATGGGAGATATTGTCAAAGAAATGTGTGTATCAGGTAAAGTAGACGAATATGCAAAGGATTACGAAGAAGAATTAAAAACGTGTGCTAGTAAAATTTCCGAAGAAGACGTTAAGGAATTAATGAAGGCGGTATATGCAGATAAAACAGTTACTGAAGAAATGAAAGAGAAAATGCACGTGTATTATAAAATATTCAAGAAAACCGAGAATAATTGTTAATTGTTAATTATTATACTTACAAGTATAATAATACGATAACTCACATCAGCGTTTTAATACAGTCTAAACTGTATTAAAAACGCGCTGATTCAAAAATTTAAAATAACTTCAGCTTTCAGAATAATTCCCTTTGGTTTGAACATTAATTTTGTTATTAACTTGTTGAATTTCTCCTTCAACTGAATTAATTCTTTTGTTTATATCATCAATGTCTGTTTGGTGTTTTTTAAGGAACTCTTCTCTCATCTTTACAGACACTTCTTGATGTTTTCTTTCATCCTCATTTAATTTGTTTACAAGATCAGTAATCTCGAAATAATTATACAATTCGTCATTCATACGCTTTACAATATTATTATAAGACGCAGTCCTTTCTGCTATTTCGTTGTTTAGCTTTCCTTTCAGTTCTTCGACACTGCTTTCTACACTGGATGGAAGTCCTGTAGGTCTTGTGGATGCTGTAGATTTTAAATTTTTTAATTTTTTTTCAGTTTCCAAGTAAAAATACAATAAAAATCCCATAACTATTAATATTAAAAATAATATTATATTCGATCCCATTTATATTATTTAAATTAGGCTAAACAGCCTCTAATTAAATCTTTGTGTAGAAATTTTATTTTTTAAAAAAAATAAAATTATGAAACGATGATAAATTAATCAAAATAAATAATCCAGGTCGTCATCGGAATTGTTAGACTCGTTCAACTCAAACAACATCTTTTCTACAGTATTAGTTAAAACAATATTATAGTGTTTTAATATTCTATGCAGTTCATAAGGGTTACATTTAGGCCAATCTATGATAAAATCTTCAATATGAATTTCATCATTGTTTTCGAATTCTTTGAGCTTGAACTTTTCTCTTACCCAAGTTATATTTAACTTATCCAAACAATTTTGGTTTAAGTTAATATTAAATATGTTCTTTTTATCTTTTATATATTTATACGATGTCATAATACCTATTTTTGGAATGGTGTAATTGTAGTCGGTACCGCACAGTATACAAAAGTCCAAGAATTCGTCTCTTGTAAAGTCCATATTATTTAACAAGACGTTTTTATCGATATATGAAAATGAGTTATTCTTAAAGTCAATATCGGTTACGAGACCGTCCGTATCGTAGTAAGCAAGAACGTCGCTATCTTGAGAGTATATATAATCACATTTCTTTTTAGAATATAAGTGAGCACAAGTAGTTTCTGCTTCGTTCAGACTTTGTACTACATGAATTTTAAAAGCATTTACGATATCCAAGAACATGGTGTAGTCTTCTTTGGTTACAAACTCTGAATATATCTGACGTTTTTTGAGAATATTCTCAAAAACCTGTTCGTTGAAATGATTGCCCAAGTCCAGCTTCTTCCACTCAAGTTCCAAATCAGATGATACTGTTTTTGTAAGACGATAATTTTCCAATAAGTCATTTAGAAATTTACTTCTTTTCAAAACGTTTTCTCTAGCCTTGTATCGATTATGTTTAGTGACGTCTTTTTCTTTTGGTGCTACACCCTCTAGTATAAAAACACAGTCGATATTATTTTTTATAGTGTTTAATATGAAGTATATCAAGTTATTAATCCAGCTATTTTTCGCATAATTATGATTAGAAAATTTGTACTTGTATAAAATACAAGGAGTATCTATGCAAACAACCTTATTCTCAAGGTCATTTATATCCTTCTTCATGATAGCATTGGAATTATGTGTTTTAATGTATTTCATTAAATTTTTGATTCCCATTTGTATATTTATATATTTATATTAAACAACTAATTGTTTAATATAATCAATTTATCCACTTTAGTAGAGTGACCTTTTCCAACGCCAGTCTTGTAATAAGATTTAATTTTATGTTATTTTTCTTGTACAGATCGTAAAGACATTTGTAATTAATCCAACCACATCCAGTAGACTCGGATCCAAGAATCCTAGGATCTTCTTCTGTTTCGGGACCAGAAGTGGGTAATATTATAAAAAATATTACGTACATCACGCGTTCTATTGTAAAACGTTTTACAATAGAATTTTTAAACATCAATCTACTGAGATCTATTCCTGTTTCTTCTTTAGTTTCTCTTATAGACGCATCTACGTCGGATTCGTTTATTTCACGAGTACCTTTTGGTACTCCCCAGTGAGAGTTGTAAGACTGAGACAAAAGGACTCTGTTTTGTGAGTCGATTATAAAAACACCTGATTTTGTTCTATTAGTTTTATCTTGTAAATATTCTAGTGGTTCAAAAACAGGCTTTCTAGATACTACCAGATGACAACATTCATTTGCGCAATACGTCTTTTCAATGTAATTTTTCATTATACTTATTTTCAACTAAATTTTATTTATATTATAATACTCAGATCTTTAATTGGTGAAATTGATTTTATTTCCGTATCTTTTATATTAAAAAATAAAATGGTGGAAAACGTATTCACTTATTATTGGAAGGTGGTTGATATTCAGGAGAAGCCGAATTATCGTACTGAACTTAGGATATACGGTATAAACGACAGAGATGAGAATGTATGCATTCGTGTCGAAGACTGTAAGACGAGATTCATAATCGAATTTAAGGATTATGATTATTTGGAAAACAACTTTTCGAGAATAAAGGCAAAATTTTGCGAGTATATTTTTAACAGAAAAGATCAAAATTCTATCAAAATAGTTTACAAGAAAAAATTGTATGGAAACACAGCGGACTTGATTCCATACATTGAAGTGTATTTTTCAAGTATCATTTCAATGTATTCGCTTCGTAAAAAGATCAACAACGGTGACATCAAGTTTCCGTGTGAGGTAAAGTTTCACGAGATTCCAGCAACAACAGATATACAGTTTATGGTTGAGAGAGATATTCAGCCCAGCGGATGGATTAAAGTTATGAATCCGTTTCAAATCGAGAAAGATTATAAAGAGACGTCATGTGCAAACGAGTATCTTGTTATGAAAAATCAAATTAAACCAAACTTGGAAAAGCATGATCCGGTAAATGTAAAAATAATGGCATGGGATATAGAAGCAAAATGTAAAAATATTGGTTCTAATCCTGGTAGCGATGTTAACGATTGTGTGTTTCAGATATCTTGTGTGTTTTTCTCAAACTTGACAAAAAGAATCAGAAAAGTTTTACTTACTTTGGGCAAATGCAGATCTTTTGCTGAGGACGTTGATGTGTATAAATATAAAACAGAAAAAAACTTAATTTTGGGTTTTGTAGAATTAATCAAGGAAGAACAGCCTAACGTGTTAACCGGCTGGAATATATTTACTTTTGATATAACTTTTATGATTAACAGAGCAGAACACAACATGTGTTTGGGAGATTTGTTGGCTTATGGTTTTGTTCCGGATTCAGGTGAAGTAAAAAATGTAAAGTGGACTTCAAAAGCTTTTTCGACAACAGATATCAAGTATATAGATGTAGAGGGTATACTATCGATAGATCTTATTGAGGTTGTAAGAAAAGAGTATAAATTAGATAGCTACAGTTTGAATGCGGTATCAAAACATTTTTTGAAAGAAGAAAAAGACGACATTTCTTTTAAGGATTTAATGTATGCTTACGATTGTTTTTTGAAAAAGTCAGATAATTTAGAAGAAGAATTTACAAAAACAGGTAAGTACTGTGTTCAGGATAGTAAACTCGTTATTGATCTTTTTAATCATTTACAAACTTGGTTGAGTTTAACTGAAATGTCAAAAACAACTTCTACTCCTGTGATGTCGGTTCATCTTAACGGTCAACAAAAAAAATTTTACAATCAGATTTTCAGATATTGTTACAATAACAACATTGTAGTTGAGAGTAATGCGTATAAATCTAAATCTACAGATAGATATGCAGGAGCGTATGTATTTGATCCGATTCCGGGATTGTATAATTACGTTGTTCCTCTTGACTTTGCGAGTCTGTATCCTTCTATAATGATAGCTTATAACTTGGACTACACTACAAAAGTCGATGATGATTCTGATTTACCAGAAGATACTTTACATGTGATGGAGTGGGAAGATCATATTGGATGTGAACACGATCCGTTGATTATTCAGAAAAATACTTTGGTTCAGCTTTTAGAAAAAACAACAGATAAAAACATAAAAAAAGAACTGACTAAACAAAAGGCTGCAGTCACCAAGAAAATAAGTAAAACTAAAATGTGTCAGAAAAATAAATTTAGATTTTTAAAACAGGAGGTTTACGGAAAGGGTGTTTTACCAACAATTATTCAGAATTTATTGGATGCTAGAAAAGAAGTCAGAAAAGAAATGAAGAATATAAAGGATCCAGTTCAATTGGCGATATTAAACCAACGTCAGTTATCGTATAAGATTTCAGCAAATTCGATGTATGGAGCTACAGGTGTTCGAGAAGGTGCTTTACCTTTTATGCCGATTGCGATGTGTGTAACATACTGTGGTAGAACTAGTATCATAAAGGCGTCAAACATAATCAAGTCTTTGAATGGTACTATTGTGTACGGAGACACAGATTCAAATTATGTTACATTTGATCACATAGAAGGTTCGCATGAAGAGAAATGTGAAAAGATATGGGACTTGGCGTTGAGCGTTGCAGATCAGATTTCAAGCAATTATCCGAAACCGATGAAGATTGAATTCGAAGAAGTGATTTACTTCAAGTTTATGATATTGACAAAGAAAAGATACATGTATTATTCTTGTAAGAGAAACGGAGAAATATCAAATAAAATAGGTCAGAAAGGTGTGTTGTTGGCGAGACGAGACAACAGTAAATTTATGAAAATCGTGTACGAACAGACCGTTAAGAATGTGTTTGATGGTAAGTCAAAGGACGAAGTGATGGATGATATTTTTGGTAATATTTTTGATTTATTGACTTTAAAAACAAGTTCTGATTTATTAAAAATAACTAAATCTATCAACGATTACAACGAGTGTGCGTTTCAGTTTGACGAAACAAAAGATAAATTCAAAGTAGGAAATTATACAGTTCGTAAACCAAAAGAAGACCTTAGCGGTGATGAGTTGAAAAATTGGTGTATATCCAATCTTCCAGCTCAAGTTCAACTCGAGATCAAGATGATAAATCGCGGTCAGGAAAAGTCAGAGGGTTCTAGAATCGAGTATATAATTCTCGATAAAATCGGAGCGTCAAAACAATGTGACAAGATTGAAAATTACAAGTATTATCTAGAGAACAAAAGTGTGTTTAAAATAGACTACGATTACTATATATTGAAGTTGATAGATCCGATAGAGCAGATATTCGAAAGCATATATAAGACAGACAAATATGTAGAATCGAACATAAAATTGTTTATTGAAAAGAACAAGAACGTCAAACAAATTAAGTCTTTGTTTGAACCTAGGTTGGTGTGGTAAGTGTGTGTAATGTATAATGTGTATTTTAAGAACTTTGGTTCTTAAAATATAAAATATAAAATGTATCAAAAAAGAGTGGAGATAAATCTCAGAATTTTGAAATCTAAAATAAACTTTTTATTTTTAAAAAGTTTAGAAATTTAAATTTGAATTAAAAGAACCAATATCATAATTAAAGATACATTTAAACATGTCTTTGAATAATATTGTAATTGAACAAATTAAAGATAACTATTATCGTGGAGAGTTTTTGGGACTTGATATAGTGATTGACAATGATACTGGATATTTTAATGCTACAAAATTATGTAACGATGGTGGTAAACTATTCAAAAATTGGAAACAATTACAACAAAGTAAAGATTTATTAAAACATGTATCAAAAATTCTCCGTGGCTGGGATCCCAGCCACGGAGAATTGTATAAGGTAAGAAGTCAACAAAAAACTACTGCCTCAAAAGAAATATCAGGAACATATGTATGTAAAGAACTGATTTTAGACATAGCTTCTTGGATATCACCCGAATTTTATTTAAAATGTAACGAAATTATCTTATCTCATGCAGTAAAAGAATTCAAAAATAAGTACGAAACTAAAATCAAAGAAAAAGACTGTAAAATAGATGAACTTTTAAGAAAAATGGAAGAAGATCGCATTAGACATGAAAAAGAACGCGAAGAGGACAGACTTCAAAGAGAACAAGATCGCATTAGACATGAAAAAGAACGCGAAGAAGACAATTTGAAACACGAAGAGTTAATTGAAAACTTCGATGAAATAAACGACAAACTCGATCGCGCATTACCGGATCGTAATATAGATCCAGACTCAAGTGACCTCATACACAATTACATACTCTTCAAGAACAAACAAAAATCCAATGAGTATATGTTCATTAGGGGACAAGATAAATATATAGAATCTCTAAAAAAGAAACACTCGGCTTCTTTCAATGTTATAATCGAAAAAACCAAGAACCCAAACCCTATTGACCTGGTGAACAGACTTAAGGAACAAATAAAGATTATAAACGAAGAAAAGTACTCTGGTGTAACTAAAAATCTAAGACGTTCCACGGAATACCTTAAAGGAACACCTGCTCAAAAACGAATGTTGATAAACAATGCAAAGAAGAACAATTCAAGAATATTTTATCGATTAAATAAGATCACATTGAATAACTACGATGAAAACGAGTTTTTGAAACTCGTAAGCGAGTTGGACGATGATAAGTATAACATTTAAGAATTTAACAATTTTATTTTATTTTTTAGAAAAATCCTAAAAAATAACGTATCAAAAAAGGGTGGAGATAAATCTTAATCTTGAAATATAAAATAAACTTTTTATTTTCAAAATTTTTATAATAAATAAAACTTTAGTTTATAACGGTACAAATTAGGATTATATTAACCCCTTTTTGATACATTTTATACTTTTATAATGTATCAAAAAAGGTATGATATTAATCTTGTAGCCTAAACTAACTTTATTTTTGTATAAATTAGTCTTATGTAAAAATTGAGTATTTAATAAATTTCATGATACAATAAACATGTATCACGATGTACGAATTGTATCACGAAACTTCGTTTAGTAATTTAGAGAATATTTTAGATAAGTTTACGTTATATAAGAGTTCTTTTTCTAAGTCGGTAGGTCCGTCAGGTCAAGGTAGTAGAAATAAGAGAAAACTTACTAATGATCCAAAAATATCTTTAACAGATAGTAATTTTTATGATTATTACGATGAGGTAGATGGTGTATATTTTAGGTTAAAGAAAATTAGTGATGTAATATCGTTAAAAACAAGTGATGTATTACTGTTATTCAGCGGTAGTATGTTGGATGAATATGATTCGGTGATAAATACAGAAGAAAATTTCGGGTTTATGATTAGTGAAAATGGTGTGGAAGGAGAAAGTCAATTTAGTGGTGAAATGGGTATTTCGATATATAATCAACAAGATATAGATTTACTACGCAATTACTATTATGATTTCGAGAGATCTGAAGTTGTGATCCTTGATAATGTTAGTTTAAAATTCTTAAAGAAAATTTATTTGAAAAAAAAGTTTCAAACTTTGCTATCGCCTGATACTATTGAAAAAACTAAAATTAATGGTATAAAGTTTTATTTAGTGTAATGTAGCATAAATAAAGAGATTATCTGATCAATACTTAAACTGAGAACTAATTTACCGACCAAACCCTTATCGTGTAAAATCATTATAATATTTTAAATAATAAAAGTCAAGGATTTCAAGAAAAGTTTTCTTGAAATTACAACAAGGTATCAGAATATTATCTAGAACACACATGAGATAACGAATCTTTTTTCAGCCAATCTTTGATATAATTTACACCAGTACTATTCGGTTTCATCCAATTACAGTCACCGTGATCTCTGTAAATTTCATCTTGACTACAGAAATGCATTAAAGATCTCATAAGTTCATTAGTTTTTAAATTAACGATACAATCTTTTTTTACCCTCCATTTGAGACAAAAACTGTTTTGGGTAGGACATGGACGCCGATTATTCGAGAGGTGAATTGACATACAATCATATTCATATTTAAAGTCAACCTTGGTAGGATGTGTAATTACATTTGTATCTGATCCAGCGTATTCCCTGAATACAGGATATCCGTAAGGATATCCGTATTGGCCGTACAGTTCTGGCTTGTATGAGCCATTATCGTATTGGAAGACTTGAGCAGTAGTCGTTAAGGAAAGTATAATAACAAATAAACAGTAGTATAAAATCATTTATAATAGTTTAAATAAAAAAATACAACAATCGATCGATTGTTGCATTTGGTTTATTATAAATATTTTAAGTACATATTTGGCGTGATTCCATACGATACAAAAACTACAGTTCATGATGACATTAGTTTACGTTAGGAAACCTAGTTATGGAACTTGCATCATTGTGACTGAAAGTTTCAAGGTATTTTATGTATTTACTAGGTAGCAAATGTTCTTTTGCTCCTTGAATAATAGTTTGTAGATAAGACATGGATGGAAGGTAGTTAGTCTCATGTCTGCAAGGAGCTTCACACATAATGTACACGTAACAGTAAATAACTTCTTTCTTGTTCTTGTATTTCATGTGTACGGGAATATATGCAGTATTGTACACACTTCTAGCTACAGCTTCTTGTACGTCCATCAAATGTATCTCCGAATCTTTTATATGCCAAACCACTCCAAATACCGAATTGTGTTTGTCGGGAATGATAGTTGATACATTTCCGTTCCAGTTCTTAGAAAAATGCGGACCGATCATAAACTTGTAATTTTTAATTTCTCCTACTGCTATTGCCTTCGCGCTAGGACAAGTATTTTGTATTCGTTTTGAAAATAGATTACTGCCATAAGAAAAATAATAAACCATTTTGTTATCTATTTATTTAAGTTTTAATTTTATTACAGCTTCTAACCGATGTATTAAAAGAAACAATATTATAATAAAAAATTAAAAATGTCTTTAAAAAATTGGAAAACTCTTAATAATATTGCACAAGTACCTGATAACGAAATTGCTTCTTCAAGTTGTGACGATCCAATATATGAGACTATGGACGGAATTCAACACAACATTACAGAAAACGAAGATATAACAATAATTCCAAAAAAGAAAAAAGGGATATTTAAAAAAATAAAATATATATTAATTGGAGCTATTATTTTAATTTTTGATTAATCAAAAGAACCACAGTAAATTTTTGATACACCTTTAGAATTTAAATTTGACTTAAAGGAACCAATCTCATAATTAAAGATACATTTAAACATGTCTTTAAATAATATTATTATTGAACAAATTAAAGATAATTATTACAGGGGTGAATTTTTGGGATTAAATCTGGTCATTGATAAGAACACGGGGTATTTTAATGGATCAAAATTATGTCAAGATGGTGCTAAACTATTTAAAAATTGGCATAGAAACAAGAAAACTAAAGAGTTATTAGAACATGTATCAAAAATTCTCCGTGGCTCGGATCCGAGCCACGGAGAAATGTATGAGGTAATAAGTCAACAAAAATCTATTGCCTCAAAAGAAATTTCAGGAACTTATGTATGCAAAGAACTTATTCTCGATATAGCTTCGTGGATTTCACCAGATTTTTACTTAAAATGTAATGAAATAATCTTATCTCATGCGGAAGAAGAATTCAAAAAGAAGTACGAAACCAAACTGAAAGAAAAAGACTGTAAAATAGATGAACTTTTTAAACAACTGAAAGAGGATAGAATTAAGAGAGATAAAGAACGCGAAGAGGATAGAATTAAGATGGAACAAGCTCTTATCAAACATGAACGAGAACGAGAAGAAGATAATCTAAAACATAAAGAGCTATTATTTACTAATAAGCAGCTATTATTAAAGAACGAAGAGTTAATGGAAAAACTCGATGATATGCACGATGATTTAACAGACGTCACCGGCAAACTGGACAGGGCTCTTCCTGATCGTAATATAGATCCAGCATGTAATGATCTTGCACATCATTACATACTGTTGAAGAATAAAGAACACGCAAACGAGTATATGTTTGTTAGAGGACAAGACAAGTACATAGAATCACTTAAAAAGAAGCACGCAAATTCTTTTCAAGTAATGATTGAAAAAACCAAGAATCCCAACCCGATTGACTTGGTAAACAGACTTAAAGATAGGATAAAGATCATAAACGAAGAAACATATGATATTGTAACTAAAACTGTACGACAATCTGTGGAATACAAGAAAGGAACTCCGACTCAGAAACGAATATTAGTAAACAATGCGAAAAAAGAACATTCAAGAATAGTGTATAGATTAAATAAGATTGTATTAAAATCGTTCGACGAAAACGATTTCTTAAAACTTGTAAGTGATTTGGACGACGATAAGTTTAATATTTAAATCTTACGCCTCTTTTTATTTTTATTATAAATATGTATTTTTTAAACTTCTGCTTAAAAAATATTTGAATTGAATTTAAAGAAACAAATTTAACAATAAAAGATAGTAAAATGTCTCTAAATAATTTGAAAACTTTTAATACCATTGTCGTTAAACAAATTAAAGATAATTATCACAGTGCACTTCGTTTTAAAAAGTTAACAGAGAAAGCTTTCACACCTATACGTGGCTCTGATAAAGCTGCTGGATTTGATTTAAAGAGTGCATATAACTTAACTGTACCAGCTAGGGGAAGAGCCGTGTGCATGACAGACATACAAATTTCTTTACCCAACGGTTGTTATGGCCGTGTAGCTCCTAGATCAGGGTTAGCAGCGAAGAAAGGTATAGATGTTGGAGCAGGAGTTATAGATGAAGATTACCGTGGTAACGTAGGCATAATATTATTTAATCATTCAGACAACGACTTCGAAATCAACGAAGGAGACAGAGTAGCTCAATTAATATGCGAAAGGATACTTTATCCTGATATTATTGAAGTCGATGAGCTGGATGATACCAAACGAGGATCTGGAGGTTTTGGTTCAACCGGCATCAATTGATTTTCACCATTCCTTATTAAAATTTTTTTAGAAAATTTCTAAAAAAATTTATATTTGTTTTATAATATTATAAAATATGTATTTAATAAAATTTATTATTTGTTTATTGTGTTGTTCAGTTTTACAAGCCGAAAATTTTCGTGAAACAAACAATACTCAAATCACTGAAGTAAACACAGAAGCCGTTACAGAAGAGGTCGTTACGGAAGACGTTATAATATTAAAGAAAAACTATTTTTTTATGTTTTATACTAGTGATTGCCGTGGCTGTAGATACATCAGAGATATATGGGATCAATTAGCCAATACATTAAATGTCAGTTCGGTATTTTTAGCAAAAATTAACTGCGAAACTTATCAAAGCTTTTGCAATGACAATGGAGTGTACACATTTCCAACATTTGTTTTCCACAAATTAGGAAAAGTTATCTCAAAAGAATTTTTCAAAAATTCATATTCTAGAGGTGTAATATATAATGGAAGATTAATATTAAACGAAATATCTTCGTTTCTAGAGAAGCAAATACAAACCGATTGATCACAATCAACTGTATCAAAAGCGGGATTATACTTTTATCAGAATCTTGAAATTTTTAAATTTTATTATATTAATATAATAAATAAAAATGTTTATTAATGAAAGGTTTGTCGTATTTTGTTTACTGTGTTGTTCGATTTGTCAAATCATTGACGGTCAAATTAACGGTAATCTCGATATAGAAAATGATATAGGAGATATTACAATCGATGGTACTGGTGGTTTTTTAAAAATAAAAATAAACAAAACTCAAGAACTTGAAAAACAAATAATAATACAAAACAATTATTTTATCATGTTTTATACGAGTTGGTGTCGTCACTGTAAACCCGTAGCACCTATATGGAATAAATTAGTCAACACATTTAACGACAGTTCAGTAGTTTTTAATAAATTTAACTGCGACACTAATGTAGACTTTTGTCTTAACAATAAAATATACAATTTTCCGACTTTTATTTTTTACAAATCAGGAGATATTATCCCAAAGTTTTTATTAAATGATACCGTATTCAAGTTTAATAATCCAAATAATCTACAATTTTCCAGAAAGATGGATTCTAAAGGTGTGACATATAATGGACCAATGAATTCAAGTAAAATGTATTTATTTCTAAATAAGCAAATACATGCAGAATCAGGACAAATTTTCGTTTAGACTTTGTAAAAAAACGCCACGTTGTATCAAATCTAAACCGATATTTTTCCCTAAACTAAAACGAAATTTTTAATTTTAGCTCATTTAGATTAGTCTTATTATTTCAAAATAAAAGTTTATTTTGAAATATATTCATAGAAGTATCCGCCCTTTTTCTATACAAACCTAAGTGTATTAAATTTTTACCGAGATAAAAATTGAGCATACTTTTTGAACTAAAGTTTAAAAAAAGTATTATATCAATAAAATGGCTTCAGATAAGCAATTAAGAATTGATATTGAAAACGCCGTCGTCGAAGATGTCACCGATTCTGGGATTCGTAAGACTGATAAGGTGGATTCGTTAGTGTGTTATTGCTCTGACAATCCGCCCATGAGTCGATTCGAACAACAGATAAGAGGTTACATATTCGATGATGACAAGCTAATCCTAAAATCGCTTCCATATGCTACGGAATTCAAATACGACGACGAGAGCATCGACGAAGACTTTTTCAACGTCACCAACGATCCCGAGCGCATCGGTTCTCTGGATCAGTATAACATCACAGTAATGAAAGAGGGTACATCAATCAGGGTTTTCTTTTATAACAACACTTGGTACATAACTACTCACAGAAAAATTAACGCTTTTAATTCTAAATGGGGGAAAGAATCTTTTGGACAAATTTTTGAAAACAACATTAAAATCAAAACAGGAAAATCACTCGATGAATTTTTAGATACACTCAACAAGGAATATTCTTACATCTTTTTAGTTGGAACAACTCTTAACACTCGTGTTGTATCTCCGCAATACGATGACGTTCATCTGCTCACATGTATGGATAAAAACAACGAAATTGTAATCGATTCCAACATGAATGATTATTATATCGAGTCTCTTAAATTTTCAAACATCAACGAGGCAATCAAATATGTCTCAGAACTAAAATTCCCATTTGCAAACTACGGTATCTTCCTTTACTCAAAGAAGGAGAGTTTTAAAATTATCAACTCTGAATACAACAAACTTTCAAAACTAAGACACAATCTTCCTTCGATAATGTTTGCATACTTATATAACGTCTTTAACGAAAAAACCCGTCTTATTTTCAGAGACCTGTATTCTTATATGACCGAAGACTTTGATAAATACGACAAAGAAATCGAATTAATCGCGGATGATATTTTAAAAAAATATTTTAATCGGTTTGTAAAGAAAGAAACATTCAATGTTAGCAAACACGAACATCACATTTTATATTCACTTCATGGACTGTTCTTAAAAAATAGGGTGCCGATAACAAAAGAACATGTAATGGAAATTTTCCGAGATACCCTTCCATCAAACATCAATAAAATCATTAATGAACGTAAACAGAAACGCAAAGCCGATTTAAAAAAACTTGAAGCAGATATCGATTTAATCCTAGGATTAAATAAACCCAAAAAAATTGTAGGATGGATACAAGTCAAGAATTTAAAAACCAGAGAAACAACGCGATTTGAAAATTGCAACTTAGAGGATAGAATGAAATATAGATATATTAGGGATCCAAATACCAACAAATTTCCAATTCTTGAGATAGAGTACTTTTTAAAAGTTCCTATTATCTGCGACACAAACCGTAAAATGTATGAGGGATGCATTTACGACACCGTTTACGATTGCGAAAAAAATTACACTATGACTAAGCAATCATATCAGCATGATTCAGTTAACATTTACAAAACATCGATAGATTTTGATTTCAATAAATGTTATTGGGAATTCTACGACGAGGATTTAGAAAACGACGACAACGAAATGGAACTGGATGTGTTCATGTGTATTAATAAATAAACATAAAATAAATTAAAAAGGTGGTGGTAAAAAATTAAAAAAAAATTAAAAAAAAATAAAAAATTAAAAAAGGTGGTGGGTATTTTTATATGCTTTTGCATATAAAAATGAATCATATAAGGTTAATTTTAAATAAAAATAATATCAATATGGAAAACTCGACGGTAAATATTATAGATAAATCTATCAAAAATTTCTGCAGAGAAATATCTTTGAAATTTTCATTGAATATGTGGAACTTGTTTGCTTTACATAAATGGGGTGAAATGGATCCTACTAGGTTCAATATAGTTGAAGAAGACAGTATATTGTATGTTTATCATAAAGGTCAAAAAATTGCTAAAATAAACGATGATTGGGAAATTATAGTGGTTTAGGATTTTTATTTATTTTAAAGTTTGTTTTGGGATTCGTTCCAAAACAAAAACCTCGGAACAAAATAGATACATTTTAAGTGTATCAAAAAATGGCGGATGTTTTTATTCAAATCTTGAATTTAAAAAAAAAACAAACTTTTATTTTTTCAAAAAATAAAAGTTTGTTTACGAAACGATATAAAATAAAAAAGGATCCGCCCATTTTAAATACATAATCAAAAATGGACAATATTACTAAAATTGACACAACTTTTTAAGATATTATAAAAATTTTACTTATGAAAATGGAAGCTTTTAACGTTTTCTTTTGCAACAAAGTAAAAGTATTGCTGGATTTGGACAAAAGTCCTTATTTCAGAGTTAAAGATGTTGTGAGGGTGTTTGGTGGCCTACAACCGATAGGCAATTCACCAAATGCCAAGCTCAAGCGAATCACGGTACCTTTAAGATACAAAATTAAATGCACACAGTTGAACGTCAAAGGTAGCGATTTTTACGTAAATGTGAGAGGTTTCCGCAGAATTTTACTCAAACTTAAAATCGAAAACAGTGAAGAAGTTGAAGAATTTTTTTTCGAAACATGTGTTAAAATAAAACTTGATATGACAGAAAACTTAAAAACAATTTACTCTGCGATCTCCTCAATCTCCGCTATTAAAATGGATGAAAATTCAATTCTTGATTACGAAGATGCGATTGCAGAAGAGAAATTGGAAAAGAAACGCAAACCAAGAGTTTACAAATCAAAAACAGCTGCGGTAAAAAAGCAACCGAAGGAACCGAAGGAACCCAAGAAATCTCCTAAAACCACAAAAAATAAAGTCGAGAAACCGAAGGCTGAAAAACCGAATACAAAAGCAAAACCCAAGGAACAGGAAGTCATAGAAGAAAAAGAACCTGAGACCGATATTGATACAAATGATCAAGACAATGTAGAACAACAACGTGAACAGGATCAACGGCTAAATGAATCATTAAAACCAGCAGAAGAACCGGAACCCGAGATTGACACAGAAGATGAAGAATACGAATATACAGATGACGAAGAACAATGTACACAAAAACTTAAAGAACCGGAAGAACCTAAAGAACCTAAAGAACTTAAACACGAAGAACCTAAAGAACCTAAAGAACCTGAATCATTGTTTGTACTGTTGGAAAAACGTAAAAACGTTTTCTATGTAAGAAAAACTAATGTAGAAAAGAAAAAGAAAATAATCGAACAGGAAATACCAATAATGTATGAAAGTAAAAATGACTTAACTGCGTTTGTTAAAAAAGTAGTTAAGAACCTCAGCAAACACGGAGATAAGGTAGTATGTGATTTTGATGAATCTACTTATACAATCAAAATAAGAGCTCCTTTGGATTCTGATAAACTTGTTAAAGAGTTTATCAAGTATGATAATAGTAATAAAAATAAGAAGTAGTTTAGTTAACATAAAATAACCAAAAATAAAAAACCCAAAAAAATTAAAAATATAAAAATCAAAAAAAAGGTGGTGGTTGTAGTTTGTAGTTTGTAGTTTGTTTTTATATGCTTTTGCATATAAAAAATGATAATATATAAATAAAAAGTAAATAAATAAAAATGGACTTGTTTATTAAAAATATACTCAAAAGAGGTATGAATGAAGAAAGTATTGATAAATTGTTACAAGTATCTTTGAACAGATTTCAAGCAGCATTTACTTCAAAAGATTATAATAGCAAACAAAATTATGAATTTTTCGAGCAAATAGGAGACTTAAGTATTAACAAATTTATAGTTGGTTACATGGCAAACAGGTTCCCCCAATTAAGAAGTTCACAAGGAGTAGGTGTTCTAGCCAATCTCAGAATATTGTATGGGAGTAAAGATACGTTATCGAAACTGTCCGAGAAATACGAAATGGACAAGTATGTATTGTGCACTCAAGAAGAGAAGGTGGACAAGAACAAGTTCAGAAGCATTTTAGAAGATGTATTCGAAGCATTCTTTGGTGCACTCGAGTTTTCTGTAGATGAAATGTGGTATAACGGTCTCGGATACATAACTGTATACAATATACTTAAAACAATGTTTAATGAACTTGATATTAGCATCGAATACGAAGATCTTGTAGATGCAAAAACTAGACTCAACGAACTTAAAGATGAGTACAAACTAAACATAAAGTATGTAGACAGTAGATTAGAAGATGGTAATTTTGTAACTACTTTGTACGTCAACAACAAAGTAGCTGGGAAAAGTATGTCTAACATAAAGAAAACTGCACAGATCAATGCAGCCGACCAAGGTCTAAAATGGATAGAAGATAATTTGGACATTAAAAAAGAAGTACCAGATAGATACAGGTTTGTACAAGGTCCTACTTGGTAATTTAATATTTATTTGTTTATTTATCTATTTTTCAAAGATTTTTATCTTTGAAAAATGTTAATCTGTTTGATGTCTTTAACATAAGTTAAAGAAAAAATAATATTAATAAATATATAAAATGTTTATATTAAATTATTTGATATTTTTGACCATTTTAGGAGACTTTGCTTTAGGTTACGACAAAACATATAATAATAGAACTATAGTAAAAATTTTTGAGCAGAATAAAAAATATGACAATGAAAAAGTTAATCGTCCATTACACGTTATCAACTCAATGACCAATGCTATGGTATACGCGTTTTACCCTACAAGGGCAGCACCTGCGGGTTCTTACGAAGTATATTTAAAATATTACAGTCAATGTCAAACCACGGATGGCAGCAAAATTGGTGACATATATTACGATGGAAGTACTATTGGAAAATGGATTGTAATTAAAAATCCTGACTTTTGGAATTTGTTTTCAACTGGATGCGGAGTTATATCGTCTTTTGAAGTATACACCAAATATAATGGTGATCCTAATGATAGAAAAACTATATATATTGGTGAAAGAATTTCAAGTAGCTGGAGGTATGTAGTACATTTCCAAACCATACGTGAAACTGTATTCAAAAGTTTTGGTAAAATGGAAGACCCAAATTTGTACGATAAAGTAACTGATGACTTTTGTGAACAAGTTGTTTATACCACTGGAATCGAAAGAACAGTGGGAGCTATTTGCCCCTTTAATGCAAAAAAAGATAAATATATGGATTTTTGTTTAAATTGGCGACGATTAGATACCATCGGTGATATGTGTTTTAATCTTCAAAGGGATGAAATAAAGCGCGAAGCTTCTATTGTTAATTTCTGTAAAAATTACAGTGATGCAGAAGATTGTAAATGTGTAAACAGAGATTCTGACCCCGAATATCTAAAATCTAAATTAAGCGTATCTATCATGCAATGGGATTACCCCAATTGTTGGTACTTACCGTGTATGTCTTATGAATATCTTGTACCAAGAAAGTTAGAGCTCAAACAGTGTAGCACACATACAGTGAAAGTAGACATTAATGATAAGAATATAAGTAATCTTTTACAGTGTATTCGCAATTCATCAGTTGTTGATGCAAGCAAATGCCTAAGTTGGTTATCATGGAATTACGACACCATGTATGACCACACACAGATTCAGGTATATAGTATGAAAACACATTTATATAACATAGATGTTACGAAGAATTATTAATTATTTTTATTTTTTAAAAAAATAAAAATCTATGCAAAATATGTTAAAGAAAAATTTCGAGTAATAAAAATGTTTATATTAAATTACTTGATATTTTTGACCGTATACCATTTAAGCGACGCTGCTTCAATAAATAATATAAAAAATTTTAATAATATAAATAAAATGATAGTATTACTTATAGAAGGAGGAAAAATACAATATAATAATGAGTTTACTACCGAATACATTGACTCTAAAATGAACCAAGCTATGGTATACGCGTATTATCCTCCAGGAACAGCACCATTAGGTACTTATAAGGTATATCTGAAAGACGTAGAAAAAGATTTGAATCACCTGATAGGTACAATTGAGTACGCATTAAATTCTGACAACATTTTGCCACGTGATGTATGGGTTGTAGATAAAAACGCTAAATTTTACGATATTTTCAGAACTGATAATTTAAAATCTTATAAAATAGTCACAGGATATGTCGAAGGTTCTGGTGATAACGATGGTAACGTTGTAACTGAAGAGAAAGCTGAATCTTATGCAAATAAATTTAAATTTGTGGTATATTTTAAAAATAAAGATGAAGGGTTTGTGGGAAATATGGAAGACCCAAACTTATACGATAAAGTGACAGATGACTTTTGTACACAATATATTTATACCCCTGACAATGAAGATGCAAAAGGAGCAGTGACGCTAGGAGCAGTTTGTCCCATAGATCCTGGTACAAAACCGCTTAAGCGTATGACAAGTTGTTTAAATTGGCGAAGAGCTGATATTATCGGTAATAAGTGCCGTCTTCAACTCAAAGACAAAAAAGAACAGAAAGACATTTCCATTACCAACTTCTGCAATATTAATTTACGCGCAGAAGACTGTAAATGTGTTAACAGACATACGGATGCAGAATTTATAGATAAAAAAATGTCCAAGACAAATGACGATCATGACTTTTGTTGGTATCTTCCGTGTAATTCAGGTGACTATCTTATACCAGCAGTGAAATCTCTTGTGGAGTGTCCAAAATGTGAAGTGAAGTTGGAAATCAATTCAAAGCAAGCTAAAGTAAGAAATACTTTTATAAGATGTCTTGACGAAGCAGAAAGTCCCGAGGATAAAAAAAAGTGCCTGGAGAAATTAGTATTGACAATCATCTACCCCCAAGAACATTTTATATATTCATATACGTAGTAGTCTTCTTCGCATTCGTGATGCTTTTCAGACGTTGAATATATTTTTCATAATTAAAAATTATGAAAAAGGATAGTAACAAATGTTAAAGAAAAAATTAAATTAATAAAAATGTTGTTTAAATTTAATTACATTATATTTTTGTCTATATACTCTTTATACACTTTATACCCTTATACCGAAGCTTATTTTTGTAAAGGTAGCATGTTAAACAAAATAGTTAATAATATAAATAGAATGAGAGTATTACTTGTAAAGGGAGGAAAAACACATCACAACACACCTTCTACTTATGAATATTTTGACTCCGATATGGCATATGCTAAGGTATACGCGTATTATCCTACAACAGAGATACCAAAAGGTGCTTACGAAATTGTTTTGGAATATCCTAGTAAATTTTATGATGAACAAAATACAATACGTACAATTAGTAAATTCGAGTATAAAGGCGAAGTTGGACAATGGGTTATTGATGATAGAGATACTTTTTGGAATTTGTACACAGACCAATATAAAGAAGTTATACAGTCTTATAAAGTATACATAAGACTTCCAGAAGATAGTGATAGAAATAAAAACGGCACTGCTGCTAAAATAATTTCAGATGATTGGAGATTTGTTATATATTTAAAAACTAAAAACGAAAAATTCGAGGGAAATAAAGAAGATCCAAACTTGTACGATAATGTGACAGATGAATTTTGTAAACAATCTGTTTTTTCCACAGGTCCCGCAAAAACTTTGGGGGCGGTTTGTCCCTTGGCTAAAGAGACACAAAAACGTATGGATTCATGTTTAAATTTTAGAAGAGAAGATCTTATTGGTAAAAAGTGTTCTGGTGTACGTCATAAACCCGACGATGAAAGCGACGACGAAACCAAAACTAATGCTAAAAAAAACTTCCTACGAGAATTTCTACAAAGTCGGTGCCTCCGTTATCATTACATATATTTATGTGTGTAGTAGTATTATTCGCAGCTGTGATGATATTCAGGCGTTGAGTGTTTTTCATAATTAAAAATTATGAAAAATTATGAAAAACAAATTTTAATAATACACATAATATAAACAAAAATGAAAGTATTACTTGTGCAGGCTGGAGTATTGAATGAAAATAAACCGTTTACCGACGAATATTTCGACTCTAAATTTGACGAGGCTATGGTATACGCGTTTTACCCTACAACACAGGCCCCAAAAGGTACTTACGAAATATATATGACATATCTTAGCGATGTTTACGGAGTCGTAAGGGAATACAAAATTGGTGAATTCGATTATAAAGGCGAAGTTGGACAATGGATTATTGATGAAGACATTCAAAACAAAGAATTTTGGAATTTATACGAAGGTGGAATACATGAAAACATACCGTCTTTTAAAATAAAAGTAAAACTTGCAGAAGTTAGAGGTGATAACACTGCAAACGCAACCACTTCTGAAACATATACAAATGAATGGAGATTTGTTATATATTTAAAAACTGAAGAGGAACAGTTTGACGGAAATATAGAAGATCCAAACTTATACGATAATGTTACCGATGAGTTTTGTGGAAACTCTATTTATACCACAGGTTCCGGAAAAACGTTAGGATCCGTTTGTCCCATTGATCCTAAAACACAAAAACCTATGGAATCTTGTTTAAATTTTAAACGAAAAGATCTTATTGGAAATAAGTGTTCTCGTCTGCATCAAACTAGTGATAAAAAAAACTTTCTCCAAAGCAATCGACGTCGATACCTATATTTATGTATATAGCAATATTAGTTGTATTATTCATTATATTTTTCAGACGTTGAGTAAAATATTTTCATAATTAAAAATTATGAAAATTGTTTATTTATTTGTTTATTTATTTATTTATTTTTCGAAACACTCTTTAGAACAATGTTTGATAATACGACCTTCTGCATCCAGTGTGTTGATTCCGGTTCGCAGTACATTTTTATTACATTTTACGCACTTTTCGTCGTCCAGTTTGAGTTGATCTATCTCGAATCTAACTTTCTGTAATACTTGATCAAATACAGGATCTTCGGGAATCCTCAGGTTGTCGATCATATTCACGATTTCATCGTAATCTTCACTGTCGTGTGATGACAAACGTGGTTTTGAATTTATTTTAAAATTGTATATTTCTACGATTCTGTTTATAAAGTCCTGATCAAAATTCTGACCAGAATGTGGATTAATGACGTTTCCGGATTTAAAATTATAATACAACTCGGCTATGTCATAGCAAAAAAGCTTATCGTCAACCGTGTAGAACGCGAGATTTTCTTCTGGTGTATTTTTAACTTCATCAATATTATCGCATCTAACTCTCACGTCCAACTTGTTGAGTTTCAAAGGTTTCATATCAGAGTGTGCATATTTTCTCTTTGGAATATCGTAAAATTTAGATGCATATATTAACATGTTGATAGCGGAATCTTCTACGTACTCTTTTGCTTTGGTCAAATCATAGTCTGAGCCCTCTAATAACACATCGTAGTCAAACATTCCGACTACATCTTCGTTGTAGTATCCTTTGTACAATCTTTTTGGAAACAGATTACCGTATTTTGCTGCGTTTAAAATCTTGTTTATTTTGTATGAAAAATCGTATGCATTACTTGATGATTTTTCTATACTCTTAACCATACGATCTGTGTATTCTCTTGAAGGTGTATAGTCTTCAAGAGATATCGTAGCTATATTTCGTAATTCGGATGTAACTGCTGCGTTACGCAACTCTGCTACATTGATATTTGAATTTTTAATCTGGTACAAGTAATCTTTCTCAGAGTTGTACATATCTCTGTTTTGAATTACATATACGTCTTTGGTCTTGAATGCAACTCTAAACATGACAATCTCATTTCCGTAATTTGCTGTAACTACATCATCATCTGATATATCCTCTACAACGCCACTACACCTCATCTTGTAGTAAGGTAACTTGACATTATAGAATTGTGCCCCTCTGATCTCCACCGAGTTGTTGGGATCGTAATATTTTGTTGATAATTTTATAGGCTCCACCAATATTTGATCAATGTTTTCCTTTAGCCAGGGCAACCTTCTAAACACTGTGATACACAGTCTTTTTTCATCATCGTTATAGTTAACTTTGTACTGAACTCTGTTTATGTTTTCAGATTGTGCAGGAACAGGTATAAAAGCATCTTGTCTTGGATCGTAATTATTCATTATTTATATTATACATTATTTGGTTTGGTACGAATCATTTTTAAAATAATATCAGCCCGTTTTTAATACATTTTAGGTTTGTATCAAAAACGGGTGTAGACTTTTATTACTTTTATTACTTTTATAAAACTATACCAATTTGTTAAGTGTTTCTAAAATATTTTCTTTACTTCTGCCTGGCATGTTAATACCGGTAGGTACGTTGTTCTTAAAAATTGCATAATCAGGAAAACCCCTGAATTCAGCTTTGAGCATTTTTGAGAACAATACGTTACATTCTCGCTCTCCTGGGCAGTTTCCATCAGCTTGAATTGCTGCAAACACAAAGTTTGGGTTGGTGTTCGTGTTTGCGGCTTGTTGAAATTCAGGTGCGGCCATTCTACAGTATATGCACCCAAGCGTGTGTATAAACACAACAACTATTTTATCTCTGAAATAATTATCCATCAAGTTTCCCCAGCTATCAAAATCTTGTCTTCTTAAGTAGTATACAGGTTTAGTTAACATTTATTGTATTCTAAAGTTTTTTTTATAAAATTATAAAATATATAATAAATGTCATATACTGCTGAAAATGATTTAAGATCGTATGGAGAATTGGAAAGAGTTATGTATGGAGGGCAGAACGCTCGTTCATACTTCAATAGAGATATCATTAAGTGCACCCCATTTGTACAACTTCCCAAAGAGATAATTATGGACAGAACAGGTACACCCGATTTCGGCTTCTCGTGGTCTGTTGTCGTTAATAAAGATTTCGGAGACTATCTCACTAATATGTGGGTTATGGTAGAACTACCCGAAGTTACTTTGAAGACTACCAACGTATACGGAGATTCAGGAACATTGAGATGGACTGAAAATATTATGCACAATCTTATCAAAGAAGTCACTCTGTACTTTAATGATCAGTGCGTATCCAAACTAGACAATTTTACACTTGATTTTCTAGCAGAATTCCAACTTAATTCTGAAAAGTACGATGCTTACATGAAAAATATTGGTAACATTCCTTCACTTACAACACCAGCTAAAGAGCTTAAAGCTAATAAACTGTTTCTACCTCTTCCTATGTTTTTCTGCAAAGACACTAATAACGCTATACCTCTTACGGCCTTGCCTCACACAGAAATAAAAGTTGTGTTTAAGTTTAGAGAATGGGAGAACCTGTTGATACTAGACAATAAATCTACTGTAGAAATCGACCCAATATCTCCCACGGTAGGTAAAGATATCGCCGTGGAGCCTAAACTTAAGACTACACAATTGTTTGGTAATTTTGTAAGTCTATGTACCGAAGAAAGACTCAAGTTGGGTGTAAAAAAATTCAACATGATTATAGAACAGTACCAGACGCTACCAAGACAGGTTGTGTCGGTAACAGAAGATAACAAAATCTCCCTGAACCTGAAACATTCTATCAAAGCAATATATTTTGCTGTCAGAAATTCAACATATAAAAACCTTTGGTCAAATTATAACTATGACCACGATAATTTTGTAGGAGATTTGTTTGTGAAGAATAAAGATAAATTTATTATAGAGACCGCATCAATAAAATACAACGAACACTTTAGAGTACCTGAAGTACCTGTAGAATATTACAGCTTTATTAATCCTTGGTATCATTCGAAGAGGATACCGGTTAAGGGTGGTATGTATACCTACAGTTATGCTCTAAAACAAAGTGTAGTGGATCCGTGCGGAAGTTCGGCTCTATCTCGAATTGATAACCCAAACCTGTGTATCAAACTGACTGAAAATGCCAAAAAATGCACCGACAAGTTTGAGATGATTGTAGTTGCATCGTCCAACACCATTGTAAAAATTGCAGAGGGAGTACTAACATTCCCTTTTGTGTAAAAACTAAACATTAATATTTAAAACAAATTTTGTTTTAAATATGTATCAAAAATTTACCAATGTAAATTCATAACGGCTCCGTGTGTTAATCTTATAGGAGACTTGGAAAGATACTTTGACTTTGAATCTTTTTTCAACAATATGTTACTCGAATATCCAGAGTACACACAAACAGCAAATTCCATTCCTAGATTTTTACATAAAACAGCCGCGTTTATCCTGTCTATTCCCTGAGACATAAATCCTCCTCCTTCTACGAATAAAAAGCCTTTACGTGCCTTTCTCACACAATAGATGATATGTGATTGTATCTCTGTGGAGTCTGTCATACCATAATAACTGGAAGTATTACAACAGAAAAGTCTGTGGCTTTCGTTTTTGTAAATAGTCGTGTCCGAGACCGCGTTTTTGATAACTTCTTTATCAAATACTATCTTACTATCCCAAACGAGTATAGGACCAACCGTAGCTGCCCACAAATACTGTTTACCTTCTTTAAGTTCAGGAGGGCGTTTGATAAATGTTACTTGTTCTTGAACGTTTTTATTTATGTAATGGGTCCTTAGTTCTGTTACATGTTTGGAAATAAAGCTGTTTAATGGTTCCAAGTTTATAGAATCTCCGTCAAAACTCAACACAGCCAAAAAATTGTTGTAAGCGTTCGGATAGTATTGATTTACATCTGAAACGTGATAAGGTGTCTTTGTTGCATAAAATCCAAGAGGCAGTACCTTGTTATTATTGTTAAATATTACATAATTACCTAACGGAACGCTTAAGCCGTGAGCAGTTGTCATTGGATCGTTAATATACAGAGACGCTGAATCAAACTTCAAAAATTCTACAAGAAAAATTCTAATATTTTCCAATGGCTTTCCCACCTTTTCTCTTGGCATTGGCGTACCGTTTAACCACGAATTGTAATTGTTATACACTGGATTACTATCCATGTGAGAATTTCTGAAAATAATTCTAAAGTTGTCATTATTTTCAAATACCTTATCGTCCTGGAAACTTTCGTAAGGAACTTGGTCGTATAGTTTTACTACATCACAGAACCTACCGTCAAACACATCACACTTGTCATTGTATTGTATTAACTTCTCCATGCGATTAAACATCGCATCGTAGTCAGATATATTAAATGTGAGAAACAATGAGTTGTCTTTTGTAATGTTGCTTATATTGATTTCTTCTTCCCAGTAACCGATACTCACTGTAGTGTTTGCGTATTTTGTTCCTTCAAACGGAAAACCACTCATAGTGGAAAACTGTGTGCACGATTTAAGCAGTCCCAATATTAGATAATCCGTGTTTTCGAAACCTTCGTATATTCCTGAATTGTGGTTGTTCATAAACCAATGAAACATTCCTTGACGGTTTTTTGAAACACGTAGTTGAGGGTTTTGTTCAAGAAAAGATTCCATAGTCATCCCTATCAAGTTTAGAGTCAACGTGTTGATTACGTTTAAGTACTCTCTGTTCTCCCATGCTACGGTGGGATCTATTCTACTTATTTCGGTATTTTCCAGTCCGATGTACATGTACTCGTAAATATTTATAAGTGTAAACATCAAATCAACAGTGTTTGAGTAACTCTGACTTCTCTTTGAAGCTGATAGTGCATCACCCGCACCGATATTTGTTATATCTTTAATATCAGTCTGAATGTTTAAGTCTTTTCTAAACCTGTTCATTTCGGACCTCTGAAACGATAGCAATAAACACCCATAATCGATAATCTTTAATAGGTATTTAGTTTTCTTGATACACACAATTATTTTACGATTGGAATAATCTCTCTTGCCTGTCTCCAGCAAAATATAGTCAATGTTTTTCATATCTTTTCCGTGATACATATACTCTGTGGTATCCAAGTCGGTGACCATAATATTTCTTAAATGGGTGTCAAAATGAACAAAACCATAATATATTTTTAATATATACAAACTGTATACATATTGGGCCATTATGTTCATGAGTTCACTTGGTGTTATCCTATTCTTTGCTTGACGATTTAATCTCTGTCTGAGTTCGTATGAAGAAGCTTCTATAATCATTCCTGTTTCGTTGTTTTCACACGCATAGGTACCGAAATATTTAGTTACAAAAGGATTTACACCGATATCGAATAAGTGTCCCAACACACTTCCAAAAACCATATCAGACATGGGGTCGGTTATTGCAACAGTGTTCATGTCTATTCTATATATTTTTGTAGGAACAATTTGTTTACCTATTTTCACTATAGTGTCAACATAAAACAAGTTGTTCTTTCCTGTTCTTTCGATTGAAAGAACAGCTGCTTTTATAGGTTTATTACCTATACCGATCTTACCCACTGCACCAAAGCCGCCTTCGGAGAAATATTTTATAGAAAAAAATTTCTTTTTAATTAAATCGCAAAATTCTCTAGAAGAATTTAATAGTCTATTTTTTACAACACTATCTTCAACCTCTGTAGTAATATTGGGAAAATGTTTCCATAAATTTTCAAATAAACATTGAGATGAGTCAAAAGATTTGTATATTGAATCTGTCATTTATATTTATAAATAAAAAATATGGGAATAGCGATTTCATTGTCAATTGGAATACCTTTAATTCCTGTTCTGATTGCATCTGGTGCTGCTGTAGAAGTTGTACTTACTGCATTAGGAACAATTATATTTGTAGGACTACTTGAAGAGGGTGAGGTGTTAGTA
This sequence comes from Androctonus mauritanicus, assembly GCA_011317285.2. NCBI lineage: Eukaryota > Metazoa > Arthropoda > Arachnida > Scorpiones > Buthidae > Androctonus > Androctonus mauritanicus. The sequence continues at coordinate 66,082 of WUQG02222079.1, forward strand.
GAAGAGTTTCAAGATGATCAATCAAAGAAAAGAGAGAAAAGACAAATAACAGACGAAAACGAATACGATGGGGAAAACAACGATTACGAACCTGTTTGTGTAAAACTGGATGACGAAGAATATATAGTGTATCAAAAAAGAGCGGAGATTTTATGCTAAAAATTTTCAAAAATAAAAGTTTGTTTCGTGGAGAAAAAACATCCGCGCGTTTTTGATACATTTTAAAATGTATCAAAAACGGGCTTAGACTTTTATGAAAATCTGAAAACAAACTTTTATTTTTAATAAAAATAAAAGTAGGTATGATTTAAACGTCGTACTTTTCTTCGTCCAACTCGCTTACAAGTTTCAAAAATTCGTTTTCATCGAAATCGTTCAACGTGATCTTATTTAATCGATAAGATATTCTCGAATGTTCTTTTTTTGCGCTGTTTATCAAAAGCCGTTTCTGTGTTGGAGTTCCCTTTCTGTAATTTACAGAAAGCCTCAAGTTTTTAATTGCAACATCGTATGTTTCTTCATTTATTATCTTTATTTTTTCCTTAAGTCTGTTTACTAAATCAATCGGATTAGGGTTTTTAGTTTTTTCAATTATAACATCAAAAGATGTAGCGTGTTTCTTTTTTAACGATTCGATATACTTATCCTGACCTCTAAAAAACATATATTCGTTGGGTTTTTGTTTGTTTTTTAACAGTATGTAATGATGTATAAGGTCGCTAGATTCTGGATCTACATTACGATCAGGGAGAGTTCTGTCCAGTTTTTCATTTATTTCTTCAAAGTTCTCAATTAACTCTTCATGTTTCATGTTGTCCTCTTCGCGTTCCTGTTCGTGTTTTATACGGTCTTGTTCGCGTTCCTGTTCGTGTTTTATACGGTCTTGTTCGCGTTCCTGCTTCTGTTCAATACATAATTGTTCAAGCCTTTTGCAAGTTTCTACAAGTTCATCTATTTTGCAATCTTTTTCTTTCAATTTAGTTTCGTATTTCTTTTTGTATTCTTCTTCGGCATGACATATAATTATCTGATTGCATTTTAAATAAAATTCAGGAGATATCCATGCAGCGATATCGAGAATTAGTTCTTTACACACATAACTTCCTGAAATTTTACTATTAGTGTTGTTTGCTTGGTTTATTTCATACATGATTTTACCTTCGTAAAAGTCGCGGTGCAGATTTGCACCGCGATTAATTTTTGATACATATTCTAGTAATTCTTTAGTTTTCTTATTCCTATGCCAAGCTTTGAATTCTTTATTTCCGTCTTTACATAGCTTTGTTCCATTAAAATAACCTGTGTTTTTATCTATAACTAAATCAAGTCCCAAAAATTCACCTTTATAATAATTATCCTGAATTTGCTCAATAACAATATTATTCAAAGACATTTTAAATGTATCTTTAATTATGAGATTGGTTCCTTTAAGTCAAATTTAAAATTTTTAAAAGTGTATCAAAAATTGACCGCGGTTGGCTTTTAAAAGAAACAAATATAGTTATAAAATGGAATTACAAGGCTTTAAAAGTTCTACTGTTGATACGTTGAAGAACAAGATTCTTCGGTGTGATTTTTCAACTAATAAAAAACCAAAAGAAACTACATCGACATTATTTAATACAATTATAACAGAAAAAATAAATTACTTAAATAAAAAATTGCAAGATGGAAGAAAACAACACGATAAATGGCTACAAGATGGATCAAGTTGGAGCAAATAAATAAATTTAAAAAAATAAAAGTTAGTTTATTTATTTTAAAATAAAAACCTCCGCGCTTTTTTGATACACTTAAAGTGTATCAAAAATTTATTGCGTTAGGTCACAGCTTATTTTTGATACATAGCACAGCATTAAAATACCCAGTAGAATAAACAATGATACCCCTAAAATTATTTCTATTGATTGTTGGAGTTGTTCTGATATTAGTACTTATATTAAGAAAAAGTAAAGGTCTAAGAGGAACTTGGGACTCCAAGAACGACATTCAAGAGTATGCTATATTAATGACAGACGATAATGTACCGGTTGATAGCAATTATGTTAAACCATTGAAAAAGAGTAAAAGAAGTTATGATTTAGAACAGTTGGGAGTCGATACAGATGTATCAAAAGATAGTGGAGACAGTATCGGAGAGAAGATATCACGATATCACTTAGAAAAAACTTTAAATAGAAAATTTCCAAAAACAAGACCTGATTTCCTGAAAAACCCAATAACAAACACAAATTTGGAACTCGATTGTTATTGCGAAGAACTTAAGTTAGCATTAGAATATAACGGTAAACAACACTATGAATTTGTACCCAAATTTCACAAGACCAAAAACGATTTTTACAACCAAAAGTATCGCGACGAAATCAAAAAGCGGCTGTGTTATGAGAACGGAATCGATTTGATTGAAGTTCCATATAAAATTTCACACGAAGGAATACCTTTATATATTGATGCTTCTCTTGAAAAATTGGGTAGAATTAGATTTACTATGCGTTAAAGGATTATAACCTCTGTAAAATTGATCAAGGTTAGTTAAAGTTTAAGAAAAGGTATTGTTTATTAAAATGGCAATGTTCAACTTTGATAGTGAAACTAATGTTATTAACAGCAAAATTCCCGCTCTTAAAGCAATTAATAAAAATTTCTGCAAAAAGAAGGGAGCAGCCGGATTATGGATCGCCAATGACAGTATCGAAGGATGTGGGTGGAAAAAGAACTGTGATGGCGATTGCGAATCAGATTGCTCCGATCATTATGTAAACACTGCAAGGCATATCGTTCAAGGGTCCGAAGACGAAATTTACGGCAGAGGTATTCTAAACACGCGTATGTTAATTCTCAGAAGAACGAAACTCATGAGGCTAACCGATAAATATCAATTCGCAGGTTTTTGGGTAAAAGGCGACGGTGAATTCAAAGACGATAGTGGTAAGAAGAAATATACATGTGCAAGAAGATACCTTGTAGTTTTTGTTGACGAAGAAAATAAACCTCTGCATACCGAGCCAATTCAACTAACAGCTAAAGGAACTTTTATGGTTAATTTCGATGAAGAATATATGAAATTCAGAACAGATATAAGCAAAGCGTATTCCAAATCAATGAAACGGCGATTCAGCACTATGAATGATTTGTGGTACGCAATGTGTGTATTTGTTCCAACATTTGAATCAAAATTAGTTGGTAAAACTGGATTTCAAAGTTACGCGTGTGCAGTAAAATCATATGAAATGCCAACAGAAGATAATTGGTTAACTATGTGTGTTGGTAGGAATCCTACTGTTAATGAGTTTGTAAATCTTGCATTTATTGATTCTGAGAAATGGCTCAATAAATTCGAAAAGTCCATGTCATCCGACGACTTTAACGACACTGCTAGTATTTTTTCTTCAGGATCTAATAATTAAATTATAAAAGCAACAAAGAGGTGATGGTAATTTTTAATGACAAAAGTCATTAAAAATTGTTTAAAATAAATAAAATAAACACCACACTTTTGATACAATGTATCAAAAAAGGGCGGATGTTTTTCTTCAAATCTTGAATTTTTAAAATAAAATTTTGTTTTTAGAATGGTATAAACTAAAAGCCTTAGAATAAAATATATACACTTTACTGTATCAAAAAAGGTATATGCTTCAAAACAAATTGATACATAAATTTCAGTTTTTTAAAATAAATAAATTAAGAATGTCTTTAAATAATTTCAAAACTCTTAATGACATTGTCATCGAACAAATCAAAGATGGCAATGATAAATGTAGTAATTGTTCTTATTATTTATCATCAGACGACGATTGGTCGGACGACGATTATGAATCTGAAATACCCGATAATTATGCTCAAATAATTTTCAAAAACTCAAAGAAACCAGAAAAATGGGGTAATGTTTCACCTTTATGCAAGATTTATAACAACATTTTATTTAGGCCATATTTTACAGAACACAGCACTGATTTAGCGCGTGTAGGGAGAAGCGTTTCAAACGGTATACATGTATGGGAGTTTTGTTGGTCCATATACATGCGTGGAAGAGAATGTTCAATCGGTTTATCAACTTCTGAAGAAATTCTACATTGTCCAGGGGACAAGCAGGTATTGGGTTCAACAGAACACTCATGGGCGTGGGACTTAAATAGGAATCTCAGATATTATGACAGCATGATATTTGATTGTTATTACCCTTCTAAAAATTTTGTAGTGCCTCCACATATAATTATGGTTGTAAACATGTATTCTGGTACTTGCAGTTTTATAACCAGAAACCGTTATATGGGAGTTGCTTTTTACGGTCTAAAGAACAAATCCGTGTTTCCAACTATAAACATTTCTTCAGTAGCAAGAGTATCTGTGAGATACCTTGGAAACCTTGAAGAACACAATTCATTATATGACATCGCTATGAAAAATGTAATTAAAAATAATCTTGATACAACAGAACTACCTCTCACTATTAAACAGGATATATCCAACACACTACCCATTCTGTAAAGATAAAACAAAAACCTGTATATTTACACCTATATATTTATTGGGAAATTTCCCAATAAATATTTTTAACTGTGAAAAATTTTTTCTTCTATACTTTTTACAATTTGTACTAGGTTTGTGTTTTCAGAAATACAATTATCTATTTCACTTATGAAATCTTCAATAGAAATTTTATCAGCAGAGTATATCCACATATATGTATAATACACTTTTATAATCTGAATGTCTGTCTTCGTGCGTTTTAATTCGCTGTACTTATTGTTGTCTAGTCTATATAGACTCAGCAATTCTTCAAAGGAAGTGTTTGGTATTATTTTTGTACCAAAAAAATCATAAAACATTTTTCTGTCGAAAATATTGTTTATCTTAATTTCAATCATTGTAATGATATCATCTATATCTTTGTCAGGAATCAACACATTTATTTCATTTACTTTATTCGATACTTTGTCTGATACTTTATTTGATACTTTCTCATTATTAAATGACAGTCCAGATAATAGTTCTTTAACTTTTGTATTTTCGCTCTGTTTTTTTGTATTATTTTTCGTGTAAAACAAGTAAATAACTATACTTACTATAATTAAAATTATAAATACATTACTCATTTATATATAAATATCTACTATAGTATGCAAAAAATTGATACACTTTTTGCAATTTTTTTATAAAAATATTCGAAAATGTTTAGTAAAATGAATTTCGATAATACCTACAAATTGTGTTCGTATCTGTCGCTATGCGACCTATACAACATTCTTAACTCAGATGTAAGTGTTTTTGACAAGTCTGCTGTATCACAGGTGATGAATAAAAAGAAGAATAATATGAGCGATTATGAAAAATTTAATTTTTTCCAAGAAAATCCCGAAGTTGCAATAAAACTATTTAACTTTAGATCTCTTTGTAATAAAATATTCAAGTGTATCAAGCCATCAGAACTTATTGGTTTTGTATCGAGTGACCGTTTTCGCCGTGGTATACCTGATTATTATAACTTTGACGACACAGACCCAAAATACTACTTCAGATATTACAACATACTATCAAACATAATTCGTAGATTTCCAGGACTGGTTTCTCATGTAGACGACAAAGTTTTTGGTAATAAGTATTTTGTCAGGGATTTTACAATTTGGAAACTTAGAGACGAATTCATATACGACAAGATAATGAAATACATAAAAGATAACTACAGAGATATTTATGAAGATAATAATATGTCTGACTGCGACTATAATAGTAATTATGAATCTGATACTGATGATGAGCAGTACGAATTTGAGGAATATATTAATAATGATAGTGAATCTGACGAGAGTGACTTTGGAGATTCAGACGATGAAGTAGAATACGAAGATGTGTAAAATGGTGATGGGTATGGTGATGGGTTAAAAATGAAAAATACAAAAAAATTAAAAAATAAAAAAATAAAAAAAAAATAAATATTATAAAGATAACTGCTAAGTTATCTTTATAAAAATCACAAGTACTTAATTGATAATACCAACGAATCAATTAAGTACTTGTACTATAATATAATAAATATAACAACTGTTGGCGCAGGCTATATTTATTATATACGGATTTATTTTTATTTATTTTTATTTTTATTTATTTATTTTTTATTTATTTATTTTTTATTTATGTTAAATAAAAAATTTTAATTTATAAAATATTAAAACAGTAAAATGCCAGTAAATAAATATGACTACTATTATTGTAAAGACCAACAACCCAAAGAAAAACGCGCAGTTAAAAGAACTTACGATGAAATGATCGGTGTTTTAAAAAAACCCGGAGACAAGAGAACTCACGATGAAATGATGGGTGTTTATCACGTAAGCCAACACAGATATAATGGTTATTAATTTATTTATTTTCAATGATTTTTCATTGAAAATATTTTATCTATATAAAATTCATATAATCTATCCACCTTGATTTCCAGTTTGTTGTGTGGGGCTACTAGATCCAGTGGTAGTGGTTTTTCGTCGTTCCTGGAAAGCTCTGTATAACCAGTAAAGACCTGCAAACACTGCTGTTTTGATCAAAGTAAACATCATAGGGTTTGTGGTCCTCAGAGACGGAAAGAGATCTTTAAGCCAGTTGTCGAACCAGTCGCTGGCAGCCACAAAAAACAACGCTGCTACAATAAGAGGGTCTTTAATATCGTCAAACTTCATTATTATGTTTATATTAGTTCGGATAAAATATTTGTAAATTGAATCGTGGGTTGGGTTATTTAAAGACTGTTATTAATAAATAAATGGAGTTTCTCAAGCAAGTGTTTAATAACAATGAGGAAAATGAAAATAAAAATTATTCGATTGTAGATGTTTATAATAAAAAAAAATTTCAAGTATTGAGATATTTTGACTTTCTTTTGAAATTCAACCAACCAGAATTCCATTTGGCTGAAATCCCGTTATATCCTAGTCCGCTAATAGTAGATGTGGATATAAAGGAACTTGGAACCGTACCCACTTCTTTATACACTTTTGACGTCGTGGAGGAAATAATTTCTTGTTATGTTACTGTTCTTAATAAGCATTTAATCACAAAACCTGAAAACTACAAGATATTGTTACTTGAAAAAGATCCCAGAGTTATAGAAGAAAAATACATTAAGCATGGTTTCCATCTTCACTTCATTTCACTGTCTCTGTCGAAAGTCGACCTTAAACGTGTACACAAACTGGTTAAAGATATTTGTGAGTACGGAAAATACATCGATGATGTCTCTGCAAAACCGTGGCTCTTGTACGGAGCTACCAAAGCTCCAGGTGAAGAACCTTACAAGATCACAAAGGGATTTGTAGTAGAAGACGACGACGATATTTTTGAAGTACCAGATTACAGAACAATATTTTACAAACACAAATTTAACGGAATTGAAATTACAAAAGATAACCTGGAAAAGATGTTAAAAGCATCAATGAGCATCAGAGCATCAAAACTTTTTACACTTCAAATACCAAATGAATTGGAAGCAGTTCAAGACGATTTACGCAATGTGATGATCGACACGAATATTCAACAAGAGTATGTAAACATCAATGACGATATTTTGGGTGAACTTGTACTTAATTTAAAACAGGAAAGATCAGACGATTATAATGAATGGGTTAAAGTGGGTATGATTTTGTCTTCAATCGCAAAACAACGTCTTTCTAAAGGAAAAAAAACCGACTATTTGAAAGGACTGTTTCATATCTTTTCTAGGAAAAGCAACGTGTACGATGAGAATGATTGTGAAAACAAGTGGAATTCTTTGATGAACTCAACCTACGAAGGTGGTGTGGGTATTGGTTCTTTAATTTTTATGGCAAAAGAAGATGGAAACTTTAAAAGCTTAAAAGAACTCGTGTACAAAACATCAAGAGAATACATACCTATAAATGACTACGAAATCGCAAAGACTGTTCAGAATACAATAACTGATTTATACATAACCCACAAAGATTTTGGATGTTACAAATTTGACAGAACAATATGGAAAGAGGTAAGTGGATGGGAAAATATTTTTAAACAAGAGATTACGTCTTTTGCAGATTATTTTATCAATAAGATGAGAGGAGATATTCAAGACAAAGAATCTAATGCAAAAGATTTTGAGGACGGACCAAACGAGGCGATGCTAAAAGAGGCGATGTATCAGGCAAAGGCTTTAGCTAAATTTGAGAAAAAGGTAAGAAATTACTCATCGTTAAATAACATATGTAAGTCGTTGTCTGATTTGTATTTTGATGAAAAAATTCAGGAAATTTTTGTTCAAAAAGAAGATAAAATTGCGTTACAAAATTGTGTCTTTGACATCGCCAATTGGAAGGTAACGGGTCCGGATCCTGATCATTATTTCGGTTTGAGAGTGGAACACGAGTTGATTGATTGGGTAGATGTTCCAGAGGAGAATAAAACTATTGTGTTGGATTTTTGGAATAAAATTTTCCCAGACCCGGAGCTCAGAAATTATTGTCTTAAAAATTTTGCGAGGTTCTTTACCGGTAAAAATTCATTCAAACAATTTCAGTTTTGGACAGGCACTGGTAATAACGGTAAATCGGTGTGTATCAAATTGATGGAATATATCTTTGGAAGAATGACAATGAAAGTACCAAAATCCATAGTAACAGGTGTCAGTAATAAACCAGGTGCTGTAAATCCAGAGGTATTTAGGTTGAAAGACAGTAAACTTGCAATAATAGACGAAGTCACAAATAACGACTTTTTGGATCCAGGACAAATAAAAGGTTTGACAGGTAACGACAAGTTATACGGTAGAGATTTGTATCAAAGATCGAAAGACATTAAAGAAATTACACCATTATTTTTCCCCATTTTAATCACAAACGAAACTCCGATTATTAAACGACCAGACGATGCGACATGGGAAAGAATAAGATTGATAAGATTCGAATCGAAATTTAAAAGTCAAAGCGGAACTTATTTAAAAAACAATCCTCACGAAGATCCATCAAAAGTATTTGAGAGTAATCCTAGAATCGACGAGGTATTGAAAAACAACGCAAAATATTTCATATCACATTTGTTCAGTATAATATTTGAATATTCTTCGTTTGAAGATTTTAACAAAGAGGAAATATTACCGGATAAAGTTATAGAAGGATTGAACAAATTCAAGCAAGGTCAGAATATCATCAAGCAGTATATAGACGAAAACTACGTGGTGGACGGAAATTCAAAAGAATTGATTTCTTGTGCGAAACTTCTTCGTGATTATAACGCTTCAAGACCTAGAGTCACATTAAATATGGGAGAATTAGAAACTGCAATTAAAAATTATTCATTGGTTCATCCAGAAGTAATATTGAATAACAACGTTATCAAGGGATTTTCAAGAGTTGATTATTAAGCGCGTCGAATGTATTTTGTTAATATTATAGAATTTTTCTATAATATTTTATTAATTATTGCCACAGATTTATTCTGTAAATATTTCGTGTGGGTGAGTTGACCAAGTCTATGGTCTTGTTCTTAATGTAATCGTATACCGGTTTTGACGGATGTAAGTTCTTGATAATGTACTCTGCATACTCTAAAGCGTCGTTTATAACGTTAGGTGGTGCGTACATAAGATCGTCAAAGTTGTCATCTTCGTTTTCGTACTCGTTTTCCTCGTATCCAGTGATTTCTTCATTTTCGTCGTTTTCTTCATCGTAAGACTCCTCTTCGTGTTCTATATCTTCAGCGATTATCTCATTTCCCACGTTAATCTTGACGTCTCTGAGTTCGTTGTATGCATTTTTCAGTTTAGCCGGTGTGGGTTTTTCTTCTACTGGTCTGTTATTAATATACAACGAATGGGGATTGGAATTCAATATAGTGAAGGCTCTATTGACGTGCTCGTTCTTTAGAACCTTAAAGTCGTTACAAACTGCGATTGCGTTAAGTATCTTGGCCATTGCTAAATAGTACTTGGAAAGGTTGTGTCTATAGTGCATGTCTGGATTAATAAAAGCTCCAGAAAATATTCTGTTACGGCTTTCGATAATCAAAAATTTTGTCATGTAAATAACATCTGTATTAAACTCGTCGTGTGCTAATTTTTCTGCAATCAAAATTCTTTCTACAAATTTCATCTTTAAAAATTCGTACGAACTTTCACTAAGTTTCACTCCCATACTTGTGGCCATTGCCTTTATGTCAGAGTGATCCACGTCAAAGTTACTTTCACTTGAAGATACACCGTTTAGATTTCCGAAAAACTGTTCGTAAACTTTTAATACGTTTGCGTGTGTCATATCTCCAGGCGTTGCTATAGTAAGTATATTCATGAAAGATTCAAACATTTCCATCTGAGTGAATACAAAAAAGCTATCTGTATTTAAATAGTCAATAACCGATCCCTTGTCTCTCATAACTTCCGCCCAAGTGGTGTTATTTTTAATTTCGTTATACACGCGGTTAGTCAGTCTCGGTTTGAAATCTCTTACGTTTACAACATTGTCGTCTCCTATCGACTTTAAATAGTCCACAATATATGGGTGCTGGCTTACCCTTGTCTTTATTCCGTGCACCAATCTGGAATCAAAATATGTGGATTTAAACATTGAAATGTTTTCGTCTAGAAATCTTTTCGTGTCGTCGTGTGTGTAAAATTTTTTGTTGTCTGGGTTATACACCATGTTGTACGCTTCAAAGTCAGGTATCAGTGTACCTATATTGTACATGATGTAATGGCTTATACTTGGGAATGCTTTGTTATCTACAGTAAATACATATCTATCGTCTCTGAGACTTAACCGACTAGTTTTAGAGTCGACTATAGCGTATTTATTTGTTGCAAGTACCGTTGTGTCGTATCCAATAGGAGTCATTGACTCTATTCTTTCAATATCTGTCTCAGATGGAATGTACATCTTTGGTTCTTCTATTTTTATGTCTCCGTTTATAACTTCTTTTGTACATCCCTCGTAAACCCGGTTTATAGAATAATTACGTTCGTTTGTATCCATCTTTTGTATGAACTTTGAAGGATCGTAGTTAAAATTGTATTTTCTTATAACGTTACGCACAAACTTGTGAAAAATTTCAAATTTATATTTCTGTAAATTACTTGCACGAACAAATCTAATTTTTTGTTTCATAACATTGAGAATAATCTCTTCGGGTTTGGTAAGAAATTCTTTTTGAGTAAATGCTCTAGTTTCTTCTATTATTTCTCTTGAAGGAATATCTATCATCTTACCATATTTTGCAGATATTACACCAATCAAAGTTCTGATACCCATTCCTTGTCTTGCCATTTTTAGGTAGTCTTCTAGACTCTCGTAGTTTATTGCGACTTTTGAAAGCCTATCTAGCACGTAGGCGTTATAAAAAGTTTCTGAACTATCTTCGTTGAGTTTATTCCTATAATTGGTAAGCCATTTTCCGTATACATTTTCACCAACCGTACCCGAAAAATCTGTCACTCCAAGATATCTGTCTTCTGACACATAAATTATAGGTTTTCCTTCTGAACTCAGTAACAAACCTTCAAACTCTGGGTCACTTATTGACTTTGCATCTATACCCTTGTATATTGCTTGATTTATTTTTGTCTTTTCCCAATGGGCCCACAGGTTGTTAAAATTGTCATCATATGGTTCTGAGATAGTACCAAGATGACCTGTTGTAAAATCTACTACACTGTTCCATTTTTGGTCATCTATTCTTACAAAGTCATTATAACCGTTGCTCAACACTCCATATGGAATTTCGTTTTTATTTTTTACTATCAAGTCCATTTTATATAACTCGAGAAGTATAATTGAATTGTTCTAAAAGGTTTAAAAGAAGAAGTAACATTATTAAAAAATGGCAGAACCTCTATCAGAAAATATTACTTTTAATCACAATGTGGTGATTGGTTTCCACGAACTGACAGACGACATCGAAAACATAATATATAGAAAGCTATCCGAACAAGAATTCACAACAAAACAATTTGAAGTTTTGAATATCATAGCATTCAATGTTAAAGAAATGCTGGTATCTGGTATTACAGTAGTTTGTGATATGTTGATAACAGCCGAGTGTAACAACCCTCGCATAGGTAAAATAATAAAAGTTGATAATTTTGAAATAATTAAAGATAATATTATTTATACAAATGGCAGAATACAAATAATATCAAAAATTCCAGACCCAAATAACATTAAAACAGAATACTATTTGGAAATTCAAGCGATTAAATTAATCACTAAAAACATTCTTTGTGTTTCAACAGTTAAAAGTTTTGATTAATGTAATAAATTATGTTAAACGACGATTTGATTGAGTTGTACTATTTGGTTACAGAAGAAAATAAAATTAAAAAGGATATTACACAACTTAAAAATTCCCTATCTGATATCAAGGACAATATTGACGAAGTAAAGGCGAGTATAACTAACGGTCTTACCAATATAAACCACAAATATGCAAAATATAAAAACATGATAGTTACCCTGAATGAAAAACCAGAGAGGTTTAAACTTAAAACAGACGAATTATGCGACGTTATTGAAGACATAATAAATATGGACTTGGATACTACAGAAAAAAGAGAAAAAATTCTACAGGCACTTAAACCTAAAAACACTGGTAAAACAAACATCATTTTGACTGTAAAGATGAACAAAGAAAAATCAGAATAGATTTTTAGTAATTATTTTATACTTTGGAAGTATAAAATAAACTATGCTTTCTTTCTTTAATTTATTGGAAACAATTGCGTTCACAATTTTGTGTTCGCTTATAAGATCAAGTTCATACGCGCACAACGATCAAATTATAATAATTTTTCTGTTGGTAATAATATATATTACCATATACAGAGACTACAACAAAAGCTGGCCGTAATTAATAATAACGTGTAGGTGTGCGTGGTGTATCACTTGTCGATCGTCCGTCAGTTTTTTTTGGTGTTTCACTTGTACTTGGACTATCAGTTTCATCACTCATAGTATAAAAATCCTTATCTGAAGGAGGCGATGGTAACGGTTCAAAACCTACATCTTCTGAAGTATTTGGTTTTTCTATAGGCGGCAGTTTTGAAGGTGGTAATTCTTCTTTGTTGTAAATTTTATTTAATTGATTTGATGGGCCTGTACCTGATGCACCTGGTGGTGGAGGAGGAGGACCTGAACCTGATGGGCCTTTGCCTGGTGTACCCAATGAACTCGATGAACCTGGTTTACCGGATAGTGGACTATACATTGAACTAGCAGATGGTGAACCCTTCTTGTTAGTTAATACGTAGAGAAACCAAACATATATAATTAAAATAAGTAACATGAATATTCCTGAATTAGACATTCTTTTTATTTCACATCACTTATTTTTATTTCCCCCTCCTTTATTGTGGGCCATTAAAGTCATTAAAAGACCAACCGCGATAAGACCGATACCCAATAAAAACATTGGTTTTTTATAGTATTCTATCGCATCTTCTGTAGTCTTGTAACTAACAATAGTGGGTTGTAAATGGTATTCCTCTAACAATCTACCACCTTTGTACATATTAATTTTATGCGTATAATTAATATCAGAAATGTCCACATATATTTCATTAGGGTCTGTGTCCTTTTTCTCATCGAAAGCCCTATCCAAAACGGTAAATTCTGTAATTGGTTCGTTCATCCTGAGTATTACAACACGAGCGTATTTTCTAATTTTCATATTAAATGCTAAAACTTTTTTGTCGTCAGCCAAATTAAATTCCATATTATCTTTGGTAAACAAGTTATGATATTTTAATTCTTTTTTTATCCTGTCTGGGTCAAAATTTTTAATTGAGTAAAGTGCAGCTTTACCATCATAAAATTCGTACACATCAGCGTTTCCAAGGGTAGTTGGATCATCGGGTAAATTGGTTAAATTATCTATATTCTTTATTAACTTCAAGTTCATGTTAGTTAAATATTTACGAACATCTTCAAATTTGTATACATAATCCTGTGTGTATACCGTGCCCGGTTTTTTTTGTGAGTTTATAGAGTAATATGTCAACCCAGCACCAGCCAATATCATACCGGGTCCTAACATTGAAGACAATGCTTTAGCACCAGCAAAACTCACCCCTCCTATGCCCAATGCAGCTGCAATAGCTAACCACTTTAGATCGAAACCTTCTGTCTTGGAAGAGCTGACTTGTTTAATATTCTCATCAGTCTCGTTTTTTAAGGAAACGGCATTATTAGAACTGAGTAAACAAGTTACAAACGAATCTATCGCCTGGTCTACCCTGAAATTTTTCAATGTAATATTGCCCCTCATAGCTTTTATATTTACGTCTATATGTTGCGAAGCTGTGTTACCACATTCTGCGCTATTTTCATTAACTATATCTATGCAATTTTTAATCACATTATTTATTTTGCTTACACTAACACTTACGTTTGCCAAATTTACACCACTTATTAAAGACCTTGCTGCTTGTTCTATTTCTTCTTTAAATTTTTCTTGATTTTCTTCTTTGCTCAAAGCCAAAAAAGCAGATTTATAGTGTTCGTTATTTCTTTGGGTTATATTTAAACCATCAATAAAAATATCTCCGTCAAGATCTTCTATGCTGACGTTGGTGGTTTGAGCAACATTCATTTTCTCTTTTAGAACAATTCTATTCACAATTTTGTTTGTTGCAGTAGTTAGTACACTACTAGTATTGGTAGAAACCGCGGCTCCCATATTTCTTTATTATAATAAAGAAAACAAAAGTATAATAAATGTCAAACAACGACACACGCCCATATTTTTATCGCGGTCCTACGCCCAATTATATTACAACAAATCCAGCTGTGTGGGGGCCACACTTTTGGTTCGTAATACATACAGTTATGGCACACTATCCTGAAAAACCTACAAGCCTCGACCAGGAAGTTATGATTGGGTTTATAAAGTCAATACCTTTTCTATTGCCATGTGATGAGTGTTATAGGTCTACTTTTCATTTCATAAAGGAACACGTAGATGAAATTCCTGAACTGGCCAAAGACAGGAATAAATTAATACATTTCTTTAATGTTTACCATGATAAAGTCAACCTTAAGCTCGGTAAAAAACCAATGTACCTTTCAAGAGAAGTGGTAACAGGGTACAGACCGGTGTTTGGAAAACCATACTGAATTTTTAAGGTAAATTACCTTAAAAAAAGTTTTTCGTTACGAGATTTTTTATTTTTATTTTTAAGATTATGAAAATTATGAAAATTATATCCGCCCATTTTTGATACATATTATTCCAAGTTAAGTCTATCTATGATCCTAGAAACATCTACATCGTTGCACTCTGGGTTTAGTCCTATATCACCGTAAGCATATGAATATATGTTGTTGTATGAATCAGATACAATTCCATCATTGTTTATTTTTATATCTTCCGTGAGTTTTACTAATTTTCTCATATTGTAACCAGACATAAATGTTGTCATAGCCGTATCACAAACTCCCTGTCTACCGCTCATACTGTGAAAGAAAAATTCTTTGGGATTCATACCTTTATAGAAACTATTCATTACGAACCCTCTTGATTCGTATCTTTCTCTTTGTGTTAAATCTTTAATGTTTTTCCTGTAATGAATCAAAGATCTTGTACCGTTATCAAGCAATAAATCTATTCTTTTGCTGTTTATGATTTGTTGCCCAAGTAGACCTTTTACTTGGCCAAGATTGAAATAGTCACCTTTACTTCCGGATTTTATAGTATGAACAAAGTTGTTATCTATATCTTCTGCAAGTTTCATACCTACATCTTTAGCGTTAGACAATACAAGATTGATTTTGGCCTCAGACAGTCTCTTGTTTAAAATCGTGTTTGAAATAAAATCAGCTTCAGACAGTTTTTCGTCAATAATATTCTCAACATTATCGTTTTGATAACAATCAGCAATGTTTACACTGAACGAGTTGTGCAATAACCATTTATTTGTCATGAATTGAATATCATTAATGAAATCAACACAATCCTTGTTGCTGTATTCTCTCTTTATGATGTATATCAGTGAAGATTTAGAAGATCCCAAGTAAGTCTTGTTTAATATACCTCTGATTAGTACACCTTCTTTTATTTCTAGGTCATCTGTTTTCAAGTTTAAATCGTGTGGTAATATTAAAGATAATATCGAACGCCCAGTCCTTAATGAATGTTCTCCTCTGTAAAGGTCTAATTTTTTAAGAGTGTCGCGTATCTGATCTTTACGTCTCAGGAAAAATTCAACACTTCTTGACAGTGACATTATTATATCGTTGTAGTCACATTTGTTAACAATAATGGCATTTTCTTGAGACATAAGATATGCACCCAATAGACCGTCTTGTAAAATTACAATGACTGGTGTTCCGTTTGTACTACTACAGATACATTCTTCTGGAGTACTTAGTAACTGTAGCTCCACACTAGATTCAGTAGATTGTGGAAAATGTGCGTTTTGTTCGTCACCGTCAAAGTCTGAATTGAAAGCTTTACATACAGCGAGATTAAATGTAAACGTCTTGTTCTTTGTAATGACAACTTTAAAACCCATCATCGATCCCTTCCACAGCGTAGGCTGCCTGTTCATGAGAACCCAATCACCTTCTATTATGTTTCTTTGTGCAATATCGCCTATCCTTAGATCGGGAGGAGATATTTTTGGAAGTTCTTCTGGTGTTATATCAACACCATCTCTTATGATCCTGTCGCCTTCAACAAAATCGAATTTTGTGTTGAATATTCTGATTTCTTTCCCGTTGCGTATTACAATATCTTCTTGTTTTAGAAACTTTATTATTTCTGAATATTTCTGAATATCTAGCCTTATTATTTTATCGTTCCGTTTAATTTTAGTAACGCACCCATCGTTTATTAATTTTAAAATTTCATCATAGTTGGACTTGTACACGTTTATGGGAAACGTTATATTTTTAGTTATAATTTCAGGCACTCCGACTTCATCAAGTTTTAAATTAGGTCCAGGTCCGATAACAGTTCTTGCTGACATTTCCGTACGTTTTCCCATCAAATTGTCTCTAAGTTGTCCGTCCTTTCCTGTTAGTCTTTCTCTTATGCCTTTTACAGGTTCGCTGTTTATTACTCTGGCTTTCTTCTTGGGACTTCTACAAAAAGTTTCTATTTTGATTTTAAGATTATTTATTATTGTTTTTTTGTCGGTAGCAGTAGGTATCAAAGAATTGCATTTTATAATTTCCACAAGTTGTTTTGTTAGATCGTCTTCCTTGATAACATTTCCTACAAATTCGTACGGTCTGCAACACGGGGGTATTACAGGAAATACATCCAATATACAATTTTTAGGATGAGAAATCGCAAGAAGATCTAAAGTTTCAATGTCGATGTCGTTAAAAATGTTTTTTATTTCTAAATCTGATATTTCCTTGTCGTTATCGTATTGAATTATGTTAGCGGTCGGATCCTTCTTTATTTTGTACTCTCTCTTTGGCGAATTGCAATGAAAACATTTCGTGAATTTTTTGACTTTATTTATGATTTCCATTAAACGTCTTTCTCCCTCGAATTTCAAAATGTCGCTGAATTCAAGATGTTCACGAGCCAGTAAAAGTTTGCTACAGTTATAACAAATAATCTTGAGAAGATTGAACACATGATTGAACAGTATAGGATGTACTATGGAGGCGTTGAGTTCTATAACACCGAAATGTCCTGGGCAATTTTGTTCGTAGTTCTTACAAGTTTCACATTTTTTTCCGAATATCGAACCTCCCCGATGATCGTACACTGTATTTTTTTTGTTATCGGTATATTTTGATACATTCGCCACATACACGCTTTTGCTTCTAATGTCATCCGCAGAAGCAATGCTAAATAAAATCTTGTTTATTTCTTTAATTTCTTCCATCTTTCTTATGAATAAAGATCAATAATTTTAACATAAATTCAATTATCTAGTTTAAAAAAAATTTATTGTTATCGTTGTTAATAAATGACATTCTTATCCAAATTTATAAAATTCTTTCAAATAGCTCCCCTGTTAAGGGCGTTTCTTAATACTGTAGTACCTTTTATTTTGGTCAAGTTATTGAATATGCCAAAAGCTGCGGAGAAATATGAAGAAGTGAAAAAGTTGTTTAACGATCAAGTTAAGCAAGTGAAACAAGCAAAAGAAACTATAATGAATGTGAGAAATAATGTTGCAACCAGAATTCGATCTTTGAGAAAAAATCGGTCAGTTGATGATTTCCAACAACACTCTCAAGACGACCCAGAGGAAACTGTTAAAAACAGCGAATCGGTTACATCCGCTGTTAAACATATAGTTACATCGGGAGCTTCTTCAATACTTCCAAATAGGGATAGAAAAAACAATATAATGCTGAGAAGTGATAAAAACTCTATAGCTCTTTTACCACAGAGTGAACATCAATCAGAAGAATCAGAATAACCACAAATTGAACCAAGATAAACATTTACGCTTTTAATATTAAAAGCGTAAAATGGACGATGATTTTTTCGATGATTGTGTTTATGAAGAAGATTGTGATGAAAATTCAGGTTCTGAAGTTTCTAACAGTTCAGACGAATCTGAAGATTCTGAAGAATCAGAAGAATCAGACGAGTTTGATGATGAAGACCCTGAAATTATGATGGAAAATTTAACAACAATAGATGAAGAAGAAGACGGTGAAGAAAAGGAAGAAAAATGTGTAGAGGACACCGAAGAAAAACCAGAGAAAAAGAGCAAAAATAAATATTTTGGATTCAAGTTTTTGACAAAGTTTGAAAAAACCAGAGTGTTGGGTGTTAGAACAAAACAGATTATGGCAGGAGGAAAGATTTTTGTAGAGACCACAGAAACAGACCCGTACAAAATAGCCTTGGAAGAATTGTATCAGAAAAGAATGCCTCTGCTAATTAGACGCTATTTCAATTCAAAATACAAGGATATCAGCGTAAACAAAGTAAACATACTTTACTAATGACGATAGTATTTTTTATTTTTATTTTTATAAGCGATTTGCTTATAAAAATGATTCGGATTAAATTTACAGGTATGCTTCTGCAAGGGTATTTGTAATAATATTGGAAGAACATGTGTTTGTGTTCTTTTTCTCACGGAAAGCTTGGAGTTCAAAAAACAGTTCTTGTTTCAACGTAGATACCTTGAGTTCATCCATATTCAAAACTCTTTCAAAAACACCCAATTTAAAGTATAGAAACATTGGAACCACGTTAAGATCTATTTTAGATTTCGAGTTTTCGACGATGCTTGAGAATTGAGGATTATGTTCTATATTGAGCAATCCGAAACTAATCTCGGGAAAAATATTTACAAAATCGTAAATGGAGTTATTTAATTTGATACACGCCGGACAATGTGTGGACACAACACATACAATGATTAAACTCTCACGAGCCTCTATCTGAAGTCTCTGTTTGTTAAGATTAAAATTTTCATGAGACAAATACATCAACATCTTTGTTTTATTTAATCAAATATAATTTTTTAAGTTTCAGTTACAAATTTTCGTCTCATTTCTTCATATTTCTTAAATTCCTTAACAATTTCAACATACTCATCGTGTGTAATCTCTCCGTCGGCGATTGCTATATCGTATTTATCTCTGAAAAAAGCCAATTTGGTCTGTGTCAGTACAAGTAGATTTTTGTGTATATTTAACTTGTTCACCATATTGTGTATGAATCCCCTTAGGCAAGTAGACAGAGCAGTAAATGCTACGCAACCTGTTGATGTTATTGGTGAGTAATCCGGGAAAAAAGTACCAAATGTTCCTAATGAAAAATCAAACAACATTAAAACAATTTCTACGAAAAAACACACCCATTCTATGTACTCGAATTTATTTACTATATTCTGTCTTTTGAATATTTCGTCTTGTAGGTAATCGTTATATCTTGTAATTTGTGCAACTCTGAACTTTGAGTCGCTGATTTTATCACCTGTATTTTTATCACCATCAATAAGAATTTCTGGTGGTGGTGTTTCAATAATATCCAGTGGATAAGCGTTCACACTGTGGTAATTAACATTTAAGATTTCTTTTACCATTTATATTATAAGTTTTTAATATAATAATTTCCACTCTCTCTTTATTTAATAAATAAACATGTTAAGATATGAAGATCTGAAATGTGATAAATTTATGTTTTCAACAGATTGTATATTTTACACTTTTAATTTACAGGAAAATCTATTAATGTGTACAACACAAAATAATAAAACATTTTACAATATCTCCAAGTACATTTCTGAAAACAATACCCCGAATAATATAAGGGATCTGTTACTATCCAGAATACCAGAAAGTAACAAAATTAATGTTAATAACCAAGAGGAATTTAATGGAATATATGTTGATAAAAATGATTTTTTTAATACAGTGTCTTTGATTTCTGCAGGACAGTACAATTTTTTTAAAAAACTTATTTTTTATACGGATTTATTTTTTTCCTTGGAAAAAATTAAAAAATCTAGTAAACAATTAACAAATATTAATGAGAAAATTTCAATTGAAATAAACAATGAATAGAATAGAACGCTTTTTTAAAAAGTTGGGATTGTTATTTATAACCTCTGTATACGTCACGGTATGTGGTTGTTTGTCCCCACTTATTTTTATAGGTTCGAGTATAAGTAACAGATTTGCAGAAAAATCACAGTCTTTGTGGACTTTTGTTATTTTATTGGTAATTAAATTGTTTCTTGTTGAAAAAATTAGACTACATTATAATCCAAAGATATTGAGTTATAAAAAGAGCATATTCATATCCAATCATGTAAATAGCATTGATTGGTTCATGATCTGGATCTCTTTACTTGTTTTGAAAAAGAAAAAAGTTATTTATAGTGCAAAAAAATCTTTGTTTTTATTTGGTAAGGTTATTACAGGATTATTACATACAGATTCGGATTTTGTGTTTTTGAAACGCCAACTCAACTACGACTACATAACATTGGTGGACGCATGTAACAAAATGAAAAAGATGAAAGAGTATACAACTGTTTTATTTCCAGAAGGTACTTTACTTTGTCATAAAAAGACTCCAATCATAAATATACGAAGATGTTCTTCACGGAACGTTAAAACCACAAAGAATGTGATATTCCCAAAGACAAGAGGTTTTGAGATTCTTATAGAGCAGCTCAAAGGAGAATTGGACGGAATAATGAACTGTACTTTAAGATACTCCAACTTTATAAGTTTTTCAAATTTCGTAAAAGGAAAACGCATTAAAGTTGATATTTACATAGATGCTCTCGATCTACCGGATTCAAATTACGACCGCTGGTTGGTAGATAAATTCTTGGAGAAAGACAATCTCATAGGAACCAATAATCTTTACAACAAAAAATACCTGACAATAGATATAAATATACCGAGGAAATTTGGTTATGCCATAACATTGGCCATACCGTGGTTTGCAACCAAAATAAAGACTTGTTTTAAAAGAAAAATTATGGGAATAGATGATTAAGATTCAGAGAAAAACATCCACCTTTTTTTGATACACTTTTGTGCTTTGTATCAAAAGCGGGCGGATGCTTTTATAAAAATTCAAATCGTACCCGTATTTAAAGAACACAAAGCAGTAATTGATTTAATATTACATAATTTTTAAGAATATTACTTTACTTTTAAAAAATGTGTGAGACTATCATAAATCTTAAATGTTCAACAAAAACTTTTATTGCAAAGACTGTAACACCGGCAAAAATAATAACTTTGGACCAGATTAGAGAGAAATATCCAGACTGCAAAGAGACAAAATTTAGAAACTGTGTTATAAAAAAGATTGACAGAAAATGTGTAAAATTATACACCAATGCTTCTCTTCAAATAAACGGTATTTTATTAGACGATGATATCTGTAAATTGTTTGAGGATCTGAATCTTCAACATGACTATGTAGTAAAGTGTGTCATGAGTAATTGGACTGTGAAGCCGTCAAACAAAAAGATAGATCTTAAAAGGACTATGACACAACTTAATAATAACAATATTACGTCTTATTTTCTCAGAGGAATACCATTAATTATTAAATACAATGTTAAAGACACACTTTCCGAATTAATAGTCACAAACAATAACGGTAAATATACGTGTAAAGAAAATGAACTTGGCCTTGTTCCTACGGAGGTATCCATTTTAATGTTTAAAAGTGGTAGTTGTATTATCTCAGGTAAAACAGAATACGCATGTAGAAAGGCGATAATTAATGTTAAAAAACACATAATCCACATGGACTCGTAAAACACAATCTTATCAATATTTTAATACTCTAAGAGTATTAAAATTTACGAAGACGATATATCTCTGAGGCCTTTCATCTTCTTTTCTTGATTTAACAAAGGACTCAAAACCTTCTCTTGTGTAGAAACTTCTTCTTTTTTATCAGCCATAAAACCGATAATATCAAAGTTGGTTTTCTTTGAAATCGATTTCGCTACGATGAACCAAAACGCGTTAAACACCAAAGTCGCCATTAGTCTGAACTCTACGCTCCAATTCTCCATTCCGTAAGGCGTGTATTCTTTTTCACCAAGTTCTATCAGTAAAGACTCGTAGCTTTTCATTGAAGCTATCTGTTGTTTAGAAAATCCTTCCATATCGAATCCAATTTTACCAAAGAAATATTCACACAACATGAACCCTGCTAGTAAATATGTGTTAAGATTATCTACACGATTATTTACTGAAATTTGTTTCAGAATCATTTTGTATGTATTTTTCATCACCTTTAAGTCAGATCTCATTGTGAATGGATATTTTGATACCAACGCTGGATTTTTGTTTGACAACAATTGGAATTTAAATAAAAGTTCGCGTTTTTCATCATCTTCGTTTACACTTGAAGCATTGCTTGATTTTGAATTCACTTTATGCACCAAAGAATCCACTACGTTACTTTTGAAAGAAGCATTTGATGCTATATATTTACCTTTGAAAGATTGTACCGAAGCGTCAAGTTTTGTAGCGTTGGTAGCTTTATCATCTTCTTTTCCAACTCTACTTTGACCCGACATTACCGAACTATTGAAAGAAGAGGCCGATGATATGGTTTTTATAGATTTTTTTAGTATAAAAGGTATGTGTTTTTTTGACAAATTTGGGTGATCTCTTGAAGCAATTGACATAATAGATGAGAATTTTGAATAATTTGTTCGCCTACTGAAATTATTCATAGGCGAAACCAACTCAATGTGACTATTAGCAGGCGAAAGTGGTGAATTAGGCTTTTGAGACCTAGACCACCGAGACCATTGGGATTGCACAGGCGAACTTGGACTAGTACTTCTCTGACTTTTAGGACTTGGGTTACTGTTTATGGTAGGCGACCTTTGAGTTAATCTTACACCAGACGATATTAGTTTAGAAAGTGATTTAGGAGATACTGAGTTTGTAATGGATTTTCGTGTAGGGGATTTAGATTTGACAATCAAAATTGTATCATATTTTTTCGGAGAACTGTAAACAATAGGCTCTGGTACGGTAAGCACATCACGAGGAGAAACATTACTGGAAGATTGACTCTGCACGGGACTGGGAGCTTTAATAATATTAACATCTGTGAATCTACTTGATTGTACATGATGTTGTGATATCTTTTGAGATAACAGCAACTGGTTTAGTCTTTGCGAGATTCTTTTTCTCGGCGGCGACTTCATAATAACACATTCGTTTGAGACATCTGAATTTTTTTTATGACGACTCAAACGTTCTCTTTCTTTTTCATGGAATAGTTTATAGTTGAAAAGTTCTTGTCGTTTGTAAGTTTTGAGTTTTTTCTTGTTTTCTAATTTTGTTAAAAATAAATCGTCAAACTCTTCAAAATTCACATTTACATTAGTGGGTTTGTTAAATTTATTCACCACCTTGATTATAAGTAGTTCTTTGTTGTTCATTTATTAAAATCATTGTTTTTTAAATACAACATTGTATTTAAAAAAATTTTCAGAACTCTCTTTACTTAGATTTTCTCACATATCCGTATTTTGTTTCGAGGTATTCGGGTTCGGTTTCTTTATAATCATTCCATTTCTCCCCCAATTTAGCAGTAATTTCTTTTGCTGACATTTCAGGGTGCGTCTTTTTCATTTCGGGGCGTTCTTCCATACAGAACTGAATATATGGAGAATGTTTCTTGACTTTATCATCAGCATCTGATGTAGCGGTCTTTTCACGCTTGTTTTTGAACACCTTTTTGAGTTTCTTTTGAAACTCGTCGGAAAGCCACTGGTCGTTGAAGGAGTCACTAAAGTTACTGGATACAAGTTTGTTAAGTTTATTCATAGTAATTTATATTATACAGAGATTTTTTTAACTTGGTTACATGTTTTTACAATGACTCAAAGAAATGTTTACAAATATTTTACCAACCACATCTTTGTTTAGTTTCACATTAACAATATCTGATTTTAATAGAATATCATTAGTGTTGTTTACTTGAAAATTAATAATATTATTAAAGTAGGATATTTTTGATACAGTCTTAAAATATTCGGATTTCATAGTCATTTCAAGTTTATTACTTATAACATCTTTGGTTGGAAACGACACCCAATTCTCTGCTATATCTACCATTGTACTAGTCAACGTCAAGAGTTTGTTTTGAATCGATATTTTAACGTTCTTTTTGATGCCCCCAATTTCCTTATGAAGATTAGTAAGCCTATTTGATGGTATATCTGCTATGTCTTTATAATTTTCAAAGTAAATGTTATCAATGTTTTGAACTATGTTAAATTTAACCGAGAATCCTTTGGTGTCGTTAAACACAAAAGATATAGTGTCTGGAAAATTTTTATATTCATCATCCATAATCGACATTCTCAATACATCAAACTTGCGAATATTTTTGAAACACGTTTTTAAAATGTCAAGAGATATACCTATGCACAACGGTTCTTCGTCTTTGTAAAAATAATCAGAAAAGAACTCTTGGTTAAGAATAGCACAAGATGTAATAATTTTCTGAGTGTTTGAAAACAGTTCGAGACCGTCCTTAGTAATTTTTACATAAAGTTGCTTTACATATTTGTTATCGTCTTGAATATTTTCTACGGTTGAAATATTGCTCATAAGCTCTATGAGAGTCTTTACGAACATTGTAGTTTTTTTACATTCTGCATTAAATATATAAGTCATTATTTCTTTATTTAAAAACGTTAAACTTTAACGTATACTTAAAAATAAATTATTTTTAAGTATGATATTTTGATATTTAATCTATGAAGATAGATCCTGCGGCATTGTTTCTTTTCTTTGACATGAGCAAAAAGACTACAAGAATAACAACTGCGATAATACCGATGATCCACGGGTCTTTATACCACGGATCTCCGCTGCTGGTACTGGTGGTATTACCTGCACCTGAAAGCAATACTTGAGCTCTTGGACCCAATGTTTCAAGCGGATTCGAACAATGGAAGCATTTTTCCACCTGAATTGTAACGTTTGCGTTTACTGGCTCATCGCTACGAATTAGCAAAAGTTTCTTTCTATAATAACCATCTGTGTTTGAGAATGATATTACAGTTTCTTTTCTAGCATTAGTGAAGATAACATTCGAGATGTTGAAACCTTCATCTTCGATAGAATATTCAAAATTCACATCCTTATCCAGGACGATTGATATCTTTGCGGAATAGTTTACTTCATGCTGACTGTTAATCGGTACGCCTTTCAGAACTTTACCTACTTGAATATTTGATTTAGTACTCATTATGTTTATATTATTGATCATAAAAATTTTACAAATGTTTAAATATTATAATAATACATCAATTGACATATAGCGTCTGCCATATCGTCTTTCTTTTTTGCTTCTTGTAATATTGCATAAAAATCAGGTTCTTTTTCTTTTAAGAAGTCACATGCTTTTTTAATCGAACTGATCTTACGTTCTCGATAATTTGATTGTTTACCTATTCCCTTTAGTTTTGAACTTTGAAATTTTAATTCACATTCGGGTAACTTTAGTTTAAAATATACTTCAAGATGTGCTGCTACAAGACACGCTTTGTAGTTTTGAGGTAATTGTTTCTCTATTATCGTTTCAGTTATTGTGTATTTTTCAATTAAATCGTTCATAAATAAAATTAGTTTGTCTACATTATACGGGAAAAAATCTATGTTGTCTAGATATTTCATACAACTGTTTTCTTTGTCGTATACACATACTCCGAAATTTTTAATACCAATATCGATCGATAATATCATTTACTTTACTGTGAATTATTTATTTTTAAAATTTAAAAATTTTTTAACAACTCTGTCCCTTCCGTAAGCTCTGTACTCTTTGCAACCAAATTTAAAGTTTTCGATGATCGGCGCCTTTACGTAATACACACAGTCTTGCCACTCTTTTACTGATTGGTTTTGTGAATCGATGTAAAGGGCAGTGAAATTACCGGTTACCTGATCCATGTACTGTTTGAATATACTAAACTTTGGAAAAATACCAGCGTAGTTTTCATACAAATTTTTGAGGTTCTTTTCGTTGGTTTCTTTAAATAAGAACGCTCCGTCAACACACGTACGAAGAGCAGGAGGTAAGTCAATACTGTATTGCAAAGAGAGGAAATATAGCATCTTCCAATGTCTACCGTTCTTGAAAATTCCGTTTTGAATTTTGGACTTGAACACGTCTTTACCATCGGTACAATCATCAAGAAGAAGCAGTCCCCACGGATTTGATAATTCCTCTTTGGCTTTTTGTTGTCTGTTTACGAATTCCGATAATATTTTCTCATTATATTCATTGTAAACGAATAGAGGCGGAAATATATCGGAATAGAATCCCGTGCTTTCTTCCGTACCGTTGATTACTACAGCAACAGGTACCAAATCCATTTTTGAATACAGAATGTATTTGATGAGTGTTGTTTTTCCGGTACCAGGCTTTCCTATGAAAACTATCTTTGATCCTCCTTGTTGAGGGTTCATATAGGTTTCCTTTGTAGGTGCAATTAAATCAGGGTAAAATTCATTTATATAGATTTCGTCCATTTATTTATCATATTTAACGTTTAACATTTTTAAAAACTTTTATTTTTTATTAAAAATAAAAGTAACTATTTAAATTATGTACCTATCGTCGTCTAAATCACCTACTATTTTTAAGAAGTCTTCTTCATTAAAATCTTTTAATGTAATCTTATTTAGACGGTAGACTATTCTAGAGTTTTGTTTTTTAGCGGTATTTAGTAACATTCGTTTCTGTGTTGGAGTTCCTTTTCTGTATTCAATTGAATTTCTTACGTTTTTAACGATATCATCATGAGTTTGTTCGTTAATAATTTTTATCTTTTCTTTGAGTCTGTTTGTTAAATCGATAGGGTTAGGGTTCTTTGTTTTTTCAATCACAACATCATAAGACGTTGCGTGCTTCTTTTTCAATGATTCTATGTACTTTTCTTGTCCCCTGACAAACATGTACTCGTTAGTTTTTTGTTTGTTTCTTAGAAGTAAGTAATTATGTACAAGATCACTTGCTTCCGGATCGATGTTACGATCAGGTAGAACCCTATCCAGTTTGTCGTTAATTTCATCAAAGTTTTCAATCAATTCTTCGTGTTTTTCCTCGTGTCTGATACGATCCTCTTCACGTTCCTGTTCGTGTCTGATACGATCCTCTTCACGTTCCTGTTCGTGTCTGATACGGTCTTGCTCGTATTTAATACAAAATTGTTTCAGTGTTTTGCAAGTTTCTGTAAGTTCGTCTATTTTAAAATCTTTCTCTTTAATCTGTTCTTGATGTAGTTTTTTGAATTCTTCTACCGCATGAGATATAATTATTTCATTACATTTTAAATAAAAATCTGGTGATATCCACGACGCTATATCCAGAATGAGTTCTTTACACACATAAGTTCCAGATATTTCTTTTGAGGCAATGGATTTTTGCTGACTTTTTACCTCATACATTTCTCCGCCATCGGGATCCCGATGGCGGAGAATTTTAGATACATGTTTCAGAAGCTCTTTAGTTTTCTTTAGAGCATTCCAATGGAAAAAATTCTTACCTCCATCTTTGCATAACTTTGTGGCGTTAAAATACCCTGTGTTCTTGTCAATGACCAAGTTTAGACCCAAAAACTCGCCACGGTAGTAATTATCTTTAATTTGTTCAATAATAATATTATTTAAAGACATTTTAAATGTATCTTTAATTATGATATTGGTTCCTTTAAGTCAAATTTAAATTTCTAAAATGTATCAAATATGAGTCGATACTCTTTCAGAATCTTGAAATTAAAACAAACTTTTATTTTTTATTAAAAAATAAAAGTAACTATTTAAATTATGTACCTATCGTCGTCTAAATCGCTTACTAATTTCAAAAAATCGTTTTCGTCATATGATTTCAATACGATCTTATTTAAACGATAAACTATTCTTGAATTTTCTTTTTTGGCGTTGTTTACCAGGATTCGTTTTTGCGTAGGCGTTCCTTTTCTGTATTCTATTGAATTTCTTACGTTTTTAATGATATCATCATGGGTTTGTTCATTGATAATTTTTATCTTGTCCTTGAGTCTGTTTGTTAAATCAATGGGGTTAGGGTTCTTTGTTTTTTCGATTACCACATCATAAGATGTTGAGTGTTTCTTTTTCAATAATTCTATGTACTTTTCCTGTCCTCTAACGAACATGTACTCGTTAGTTTTTTGTTTGTTTCTTAATAGCAAGTAATTATGTACAAGATCATTTGATTCCGGATCAATGTTACGATCCGGTAATGCGCGATAGAGTTTATTTTTGGTGTCGGTTATATCGTCATGCATATCTTCAAGTTTTTCCTTAAAATCTTCGTTTTGTGCAAGTACTTCATCTATTTTCATTTCATATACGATACGGTCCTGTTTAATTTGTGCAATAAGTTCATCGATTTTATTGTCTTTTTCCTTAAGTTTAGTTTCATACTTCTTTTTGAATTCCTCTTCGGCATGAGATATGATTATTGTATTGCATTTTAAGTAAAATTCAGTTGATATCCATGAAGCGATATCAAGAATTAGTTCTTTACAAACATAAGTTCCTGTTATTTTACTATTTATTTCAACGTTATTAGGAAGGTTTATTTCGTACATAACACCCCCTGAAAAGCTGGGGTGCAAATTTGCACCCCAGCTTTTTGATACATATTCCAATAACTCTTTAGTTCTCTTATTCCTATTCCAGGCTTTGAATTTTTTACCACCATCTTGACATAATTTTGACCCATTAAAATACCCAGTGTTTTTGTCTATTACCAGATCTAAACCCAAAAATTCACCGCGGTAATAATTATCTTTGATTTGTTCAATTACAATATTATTTAATGACATGTTTAAATTTATCTTTAATTATGATATTTATTTCTTTAAGTCAAATTTAGATTTTTAAAAGTGTATTAAATATGGGCGGAGATTTCTTTCATAAATCTTGAAATTAAAACAAACTTTTTATTTTTTATTAAAAAAATAAAATATGTGATTAAAAGTCGTACTTATTATCATAAATTTCGCTTATATTTCATTTGAATGTCGTTAATTTTTTTCATTAACTGTTCATTCCTAATACGGGTATCTTCGCGTAGCTGTTCATACATACTACGGTATTGATCACATTCATGTTTGACTCGAATTAGATCTTCTTGCAGTTGTTTTACAAGTTTACCTTTATTTATTTTATCTTGGGACATTTGAATGTATCTTTAATTATGATATATGTTCCTTTAAGTCAAATTTATTTTTTTAAAAGCGTATCAAAAATAAATCGCGGTGAAGATCTTCACCGCGGAAAACTTTAAATACAATAAAAGTGTATCAAAAATTGGCTTAGATAAATCCTGAAATCTTGAAATCAAAACAAACTTTTATTTTCAAAAAATTATTTTGTAGAATCGTATAATAAATGTTTATTATTAAATCACTTCTTCCTGAAAAATATGAGAGTTTACCTCAAAAAGAAACAGCCGACTTAAGTAAAGACAAATGTAAAGATTTACACATTTGTGACAAACTTGATATGTTTAGGGACAATAAAAAAGTTGCCATGATACTGTTTGACTTAAATGAAGAAACTAAAGACATCCTTAAGCCTATAGATCGTATGACTTTGGTATCTATGCTCAACAAAGACGATTGTGAAAACTTTAACCTGAAAAACCACAAGTTTGACGACAACAAAGAAGAATGTATTTATCTTAGTTTAAAACGTGTATTGATTAAGCACCCAGACCTTGTTAAATACGTTAACAATAACGCGTTTTACAGTAAGTATTTCGTTAGAGATTGTCTTGAATGGGAGAACTGGAATTTTGCAGTACATTGTAAGGTTTTGTGTAATTTGTATGAAAAATTTCCAGGTATATACAACACATACACCTTCACATCAGATGTTTCTCCGATTTGTTGATTTTGTAGATTTTTGATTTTTAATAACGATATCGTTATTAAAAATAACCTGAAAAGTTATAAATTAATTTATAACCCATCCAAACTTACATTGAGAACACTTAGCAAAGACGGTTGTAGCTTCATCTCCGCTACGGGTTTGTTTTGACATTGTAAACACTTTATTTGACTTGCACTTATGACATTGGAACATCCCTTCTTCTACATCGGGGCATTCAAGTAGATTTAAATACTCGTTTTCTTCTTTTACGTGCTTTTCAAAACACTTTGATTCAAAACCTAATTTGGAGGATTTATTATATAACATTCCCATAATCTCGTATATATCTTCCGTTTCTGCCAATTTCAACATTTTATTTATCACATCAATATCGTTTGTAAGTTGTTTCAACAACACAATATTTTCCAAAGTTTTTAACATTTTTAAATGTTATTAAATGTTATTAAATCTTAAACACAAATGTTTAATTCTCAATTTCAGTTCATCTGACTGTTGTAAAGCTCATAATTATCGACATTTTTATACTGATAAATGTCCGGATAATTTACGTATATTTTACTTGGAATCAGACTATTAAGTAGTTTTAGGTGATTTTCTTTAAATTCAAAGGGCGCTTTTTTGATGTATCCAAGAACAATGTGGTTTGTAACACCACGTCTTACCTCGTACAGTTTATTAAGATCCCAAACAAGGCTTTTCAACACAGCTTTGTGATCATTTACAAAATCAAATTTTAGCATTACTTTGCTATTTTTCACGATAATTCTAGCATTTTTTGAAATCTCGAAATCCTGAGGAAAGCACGTTGATAGAATACTTTTAGCTTCGTAGTGTGTTGGAAGGATAACATCGTAATTAAGGTACTTATAAGGGTGATACGATCCGCCATTTTCTTCAAACCACTTGTTTATTTTACCACACGAATCACCAAATATAGACGCTAGAGTTTGGGAAAATATATCGAATATTCTCAGGTGTAGGTTTGACACTATTTTGATTTCATCAAAATTTTTCAGTTTCCTAAGAAGTGGTATAAAGTCGTTTTTATTTTTAATAGTTGAAAGAATGGTTGTACCGTAAATTTTTACATAAGTTCCGTCTTCATTTATATATGCACTCATTTATATATAAAACCAAATTTTTTTAACTAGTGTTGTCAATTATTATACCGTTGTTAAAGGAAAAATACATCTTATAAAAATGGTGAATAAGAAACTGTCCGCCGAAGATGAAGAAAATATCTACATTGAATGGTTAACCGGAAAGCCGTTGACTTCTATTGCCGAACACTATCCAGTTGTAATATCCACAGTACAAAGGGTAATTAAAAAGAAAAGTAGAGTTGATGGCAGTAAGAAAAATTTTATTATTTCAAACATTTTTAGACACCTGAAAAACGCGAACGATCCACTTGAACTCGCCATAAAAATGTTTGAAGACAACGACGAGATGCTTCACGAAAAACAAAAGGAATTCCTTTTGAAATCACTGAATAACATTTCCAAAAATATAGATATGCTTGTAGAGAACATAGAGAAGATGGAGATTTAAATTATTTTTAAACTTGTATAAGTTTAAAAAATTTTTCATATAAAAACTCTCATCTTTGATTCTATTGTGGCTTTACAAATAGGACATTCTATTATTTTATTTGAACATTCTGAACAACACACTATATGAGCACAAGGTATGAAACAGATGTTTTTAGTGTTTGAGTAGCAAATATCGCAAAGAATAGAGGACGTGCTTGACTTTTCAAGTACGTTCATAAACTGACAACTCTTATTGAATTTCTTGTGCACTAGTCCTGGGTCGTCGTTTTCGTTCCAATCTCCCAATTTTATATTACAACTGAAACACTGAACTGTATCGTTGGATCCAGAATATATAAACCCATATCTAGCTAACCTTTTGATATTTATGTTATGTTTAGGCCAATTTACATAAGAATTTATTCTCTCTATTTCGCTAGAAAATATTTGTTTGGTGTTTATAGGACACATTTTACTCAGCCTCATGTGAATAGTAGTTGGCTCAACAGAAACAGACTTCCAGTTAGCTATTTCTATACCACAAAATGCACACTTTGTTACGTCTCTATTACCAGTAAAATAGAATCCGTCATTTACTAATTTAGTTACAAGATCTTTGTCTGACCAATTTTTAAAAGTAGAATACCTGCTTAAGTGATTTTGCATTTCTTTATAATAATGAAGTAATCTAAAAATTTTCTAAAGCGTTTCTGAAATTTTTCTATTCAGGCGGAGTTACTCGATTCACCCATCCAACCGGGGCTTGTTTTTTGGAATCATCTTCAATGACTTTAACTCTGTTGTTTAAATCATCCTTTTCTGCTTGTAGTGATTGTAATTTTGTTTCCAATAGATTAATAGACTTGTTTGTGTTGGCAAGAGATAATTCAGCCGAGTCGATTTTTGTTCTTAAATTTTCATTCAATTGTTTTGACAAATTTTCGTAATTTTTTAGGTCAGCACTAAGTGTGTTTGAAGTAGCAGAAATATCTTGGTAATTTTCAGCCAAATCATCTATACGCTTCGTAAGGTTGTTATATGACATGTTCCTTACTGATATTTCGTTGTTTAGCCTGTCTTTTATTGCTTCTATTTCCTTCATTGCTACTGCACTCATTGCTATTGCATTTGGTTGATTTTTTGAAGATCTTAAAGATGTAGGTTTTAAATTTTTCCTTATATCATTTAAATTTTTTTCATTTTTTATGTAAAAATACAATAAAAACCCCATAATTACCAATATTAGGAATAGTATTGAATTCGGTCCCATTTTATAATATTATTTAGACGAATCTAAATAATATAAAACAACAATTTTAATCTACTTTTTAATCTACTTTTTAATCATCATTTTGTAACATTTCATATAATATTCAGGTGAAACCCAAGCTGCTACATTGTAAGTTAGATCTTTATTAACATATAGACTGCCATTCTTTTCGTAAGAAAATTTACGCCAACTATCATGATTTGGATTGACGGTTTTCATAAATGAATCTTTATTGTTTTGAATAGTTTTCCATTCTTTTAGATCCTTTTTGTGGCTGGACTCTACAAGCTTGGTAGCGTTGTAATAGTTGGTAGCCTTATCTTTTTCAAGTTTAACGTTTGAACAATCCATATTGAATTATACTAAATTTATAACATTTTCAAAAATACCTTCAATTATTTGATGTGCAATAACGTAAACACAATTTATAGTTTCAGAAACTGTATCAAAAATTACCGACGATATATCACTGTCAAGATTTGCCGTAACCTCATCTAACAGCAAAGGGCAATTTGTATTTGATAGTTTGTAAAGAACCAAGTCTATCGCAAGACTAACTCTTGCATATTCACCAGAAGACAGCGTTTGTGGTTTGACCCAATTGTTTTTGTGATAAATTTGTATATTCAATTGAGGTTTAGTATTTTTAGTCGATTTCACCTCCTTGTATTCTGCAAATTTCACAAGTATATCATCTGTAAAAAACTTGTCGGTGTAGTATTTTATATCTTTGTTGATTCTTACAAGCAGGTTGGATAAAGATTTACTCTGAGCCTCGTCTACTAGTCTTTTTAATGTGTTAATTTTTTCAAAAACTTTAATGTCGTACTTTAAACGTTCTTCCTTTTCACATATATCTTCGTTATATTCTTCATATAATGACTTGATATTTTCGTTGTGTTTCCAAACACTGAGTTTTGATTCGTAGTTTTTCAAATCATCCAGAGTACATTCCAATTCAGCTATATCGGATTTTAATTTTTTTATCAAATCATAATTTATATTTTCGATTCCGGATATTTTATCTCGGATACAATTTGATACAGATTTTTTATCACGGTACGTTTGTAGGTACGACAATCGATTCTCCAGGTCTTTGACATTGTCAAACTGTATCAATTGTTGTTCGAGATCATTTCTTTCTTTGCGATCAGCAATAGATTTATCAAGGCGATAAACCGTTGCTTCTAATTGAGGTATGTTACCGTCAATCTTAATTACCGACTGCATTTTTTCTAAAATGTTTTTGAGTACATTATAATCAGCGCACGTTTTATTAGCTGAGACTAATACGTTATCCTTTAGTTCTAGTGGTATTTTACAACAAGGGCATGAATATCTACTTTTTACTGTTGTTGAATTTTTAAGGTATTTTTCAATATCTTTTATATTGTTCGTCTTTTTGATCTCTACACATTTTCGCCACAGTTCGTTGATTTCAGATTGTATCAAATTATTTTTGAGGTTAATTGTCTTGAGAGTATCAAGTTTTTCTGTCAAAATTTCGTATTGTTCTTTGTCGTTTTCAATCAGATTTAATCTTTTAATTTTGTTGGTGATATTTCTGTACTCTGTTATTTTAGAAGTTATCTCGGTAATTTCTTGATACAAGTTATCATCGTCGACGTTGAAAGAGTTAAGTTCTTTAACAAGTTTTTTATATTCAGATTCGTAAGTCTCCCTTTTGTGAGCAAGATATTGATTGTATATAAGCTGTTGTTTTAAATTTTTAATCTTGGATTGGCATTCAGACACAGACATGTCGCAAATAGAAACAGGTTCTTCTATATCTTCGTATCTTGGTAGTTTTTCCAGTGTTTGTTTTAAAACATCAATAGAGTACTGCCCTTTTTCGATATTTTTCTTTCCCTCTGAAATGGAGTTTTTAATCTTGGTTTTAATCTCCTCTATATTTGTATTGTTTATGTACAGAGATTCAAGATAGGTCATTTGATTCTGAGAACTTAAAGAGAGGAAATTTTCTGGATACTTTGAAAAATGTTGGCTTATATATTCTTCAGGATTATCTATCAACTTATCTGATATTTTTATTGTTATATTGTTGGGGTTTTTGGTTCTTCTAAAAACTACGTTGTTGAGTTTCATGATTACCTCGCATTTTTTCTCGTCAAATTTTATGCAATTCGTATCTTTGCAGCCCCACAATACAAATCTAATCGCCTCGAAAATAGTTGTCTTCCCACAACCGCTGGGAGCTGTAATGAGCAAATTTCCGTTATTAGGAAATTCAAACTCTGCATTGGCAAAACATTTAAAGTTTTTTAATATTAATTTCATGTTTTCTTATAATGGTTTAATGTTTTAAATCAGTTCAGTTTTTTAATGGCATTGCCATTAAAAAAATTAAAAGAAGTAGTACTTATCGTTTAAATCGCTTAGAATTATCAATTTGTTTTTGTTTACCGATTTTTTCAAGTTCATGTCTTTGTCTGTAATTTAATTCACATTTTTGTTCATGTCTAGGGTCTGGGTCTCGTTCAACGCGGTTTAGTTCGCGTTCTTCTTGTAGTTTTCTTAAAAGTTTATCCATTTTATTTTGAGACATTTTGAATATATCATTTTAATTAAAGATGTTAATAATTATCCTTCAAATTTCAATACTTATGAACGCGTATACAATTCTCCGTCATGAGAATTCTCATGACGGAGAATTGTATGATTGATATTAACTTTTATTTTTAATAAAAATAAAAGTAGAAGATTTAAATATCGTACTTATCGTCGTCCAACTTATTTACAAGTTTCAAAAAGTCGTTTTCATCGTAATCCTTCAAAGTAATCTTATTTAATCTATAATATATTCTTGAATTATCTTTTTTCGCATTGTTTATCAAGAGTCGTTTTTGTGTTGGAGTTCCCTTACGGTATTCGGTAGAACATCTTAGATTTTTAGTTACCTCAGCGCATGTTTCTTCGTTTATTATTTTTATTCTTTCCTTGAGTCTGTTTGTTAAATCAATAGGATTAGGGTTTTTGGTTTTTTCTATTACCACATCGAAAGAAGCTGAGTGTTTCTTTTTAAGGGATTCGATATACTTATCTTGTCCCCTAATGAACATGTACTCGTTGGTTATTTGTTTGTTCTTAAAGAGTATGTAATTGTGTACAAGATCGCTCGATTCAGGATCTAGGTTACGATCTGGTAATGCGCGATCAAGTTTGTCATTTATTTCTTCAAAGTTCTCAATTAACTCTTCATGCTTAATATTGTCTTCTTCTCGTTCCTGTTCGTGTTTGATACGATCTTCTTCTCGTTGCTTCTCGTATCTAATTCTGTCTTGTTCTCTTTGAAGTCTATCCTGTTTTAATTCCCTAATAAGTTCATCTATTTTACAATCCTTCTCTTTGATCTCCACTTCGTGTTGTTTTTTGAATTCTTCTACTGCATGGGATATGATTATTTTATTACATTTTAAGTAGAATTCAGGTGATATCCACGAAGCAATATCTAGGATGAGTTCTTTACACACATAAGTTCCTGCAATTTCTTTTGAGGCAATGGATCTTTTTTGACTTTTTACCTGATACATTTCTCCAAGGCCGGGATCCCGGCCTTGGAAAATTTTTGATACATATTCTAATAGCTCTTTTGTTTTAACCAATTCTTTCCAATGTTTGAATAATTTACCACCATCATTACATAACTTTGTAGCATTGAAATAACCAGTGTTCTTATCTATAACCAGATTCAATCCTAAAAATTCACCACGGTAATAGTTATCTTTGATTTGTTCGATAATAATATTATTTAAAGACATTTTGAATGTATCTTTAATTATAAGATTGTTTCTTTTAATTCAATTTAAGTGTGTCAAAAAAGTGTTGAGACTTTTATGAAATCCTCAAAACAACAAACTTTTATTTTAAGAAAAATAAAAGTAATTGAGTTCTTTACAAACATAAGTTCCTGAAATTTCTTTTTGATCGGTAGATCTTTTTCCAGTCTCCACCTTATACAGACCAATGTGATAATTATCACATTGGTTAATTTTTGATACATATTTCAATAACTCTTCTGTTTTCTTGTTTTTACGCCAATCTCTGAAGTATAATGCATTACGGTGAAGATCTTCACCGTAATGCATTTTTGATACATGTTCCAACAACTCTTTCGTTGGTCGGGATCCCGGCCTGGGAAAATTTTTGATATATATTTTAATAGAGCCTTATACCATCCTGAATTTTTTTTCAAAAATAAAAAGTTTATTTTTGAAATTTAAATATTAATATCAGCCCAATTTTGATACATCATTATTTCTTCTTGGTTTGTACTCCACAAGACTTGCTCTCCATTATAAGGTTGTTTTCTTCAAGGAATTCCCTAATGTCTTTACACATGTTATCTCGGTTTGTTGCATTCCACTCGTCCCAGTCTCGTATCATTTTTAACTCATCTCTTGCGATTTGCAACAGTTCTTTCTTGTTCCAATTTATACAACGTTTACCACTAGCAATTTTACGTTTGTCGTCTATTTTTGAGAGATCTATGTTCTTAAGGCAGAACTCTTTGATATCGGGATTCCAAAGACCATAGTAGTTTATGTTCCTCGCTTGAAGTTCTCGTTCAAATTTATCGAACTTTTCCTTGTTCTCTGTTCTTACCTCTTCTTCGATTTCTTTGGTACACCTCTTCCATTCTAACCACGGAGTGTCACTTACAGGATTTATCAAACATCTGGGATGCGCTCTTTCTTCAGGAATATCTGCTTGGTACCATGCAGACGCTATATTGCGCTCTCTATCGATCGAAAAACTACCCTTGAAATTATTTAACGTTTCTTGGATTAAATCTGGGTTTTCCACTTCTAATTCACAAAGTTCTACGGTCAAAGCGAGTTCCAATAGCCTCTGTCTGTTTTTATACGAATTTATGTCGTCTGTTTCTACATCTAATGCGTGTTCGTACGCTTCTTGAATATTCTCTGAAGTATACGGTGTTAGATCGATAGTGTAGTTGCTCATACAGACATCCGTTTCTGTTCTGATATTTTCTGTCAGAAAATAAACATTTCGATTGTTATTTAGATAGCACACAACTCCTTTCTTGTTTGTAAACTGAGTTTTCTGAGAAATAAAAAAAAATAAATACTTGACAAGTTCCTCTTTTGGAATGCCAAGTGTCTTTACGAGTGTATCAATGTGTGCACAAAAAGATTTTGTTTCGAAATAATTTTTTATTGAAATTATTTTATCGCGCTCCAAATCGCCTATAGAAATGTAGTTGTCTATTATGAATTGTGTTGGTTTTGGTTCGAGACATCTACCACCGTTACGTTCTATGAATGAATTACAAGACACAGACACCTCCTTCACCGCATCTATAACCTTATCTATTTCTATATCTTTGGTTTCTGATAGCTTTGTCATTATGTAATCTATCGAGTCTTTGTCGTTGTTCGCAATTGATACATTTCTGTACACCGTAACTGTTGCATCTGGATTTTCTCTTAAAATATTGTCATGAGATCCCATGCGTATACCTCGTGCTACCACCTGCATCGTCTCTGTGTTATTCCAATGAGGCACTATATGTTCGTGGA
The DNA here is from genome assembly GCA_011317285.2 of Androctonus mauritanicus. Lineage (NCBI taxonomy): Eukaryota > Metazoa > Arthropoda > Arachnida > Scorpiones > Buthidae > Androctonus > Androctonus mauritanicus. The sequence goes on from WUQG02222079.1 coordinate 104,801, forward strand.
GGACATCAAGAAAAGTAAAACCTTCAGCTATTACTCTGGAACCCAACAGTGTTGATACGGTATCTCCTCTGGTATTTGAGTTAAAAATTTTCTGTATTTTTGATATTTCTCGTGTGTTTGTGGTCTCCGATGATAGCAATCTGTATTTTTTGAATCCCACAAAATCCAACAGTAATCCAAACACGATGAGTCCAGACCCTTTCACAAGGTCGTCGTACACTATAGTCTTTTCGCCTCTACTGTCGGCTTTTATAACGCTCCTAATAATATACTCGTACTTGCTTGACATCTCTCCGATACGTTTCAGTTTGGATTCCAAATCGGTTCCGTACTTTTCAAGTTCATTCTTCATGAGATTGTTGAACTTGAATTTTCTGTCGATCACATATGTGTTGTATCCATCCGAGCCGTAGGTACCATCCGGAAACACGAACCTGGACGCCTGTCGAGAATTGTTGTATATTCCTGAACGATCAGAGCTGGTATCTTTATGGAATGCTTTGACATAAGCTTGTGTCTGGAATTTGCTCATTTTATGCATAACAACCTTATATTTTTTAAGGTCAAATATTTTACTGCCTTCATATTCTACACGAATCTCGGGAACAGCTGCTCGCAAGTACGAAACCTTTCCGTAAATATTTGTCTTGAATCTGTTGTTGATGTTTCCGTTATCGTCGTAGTATTCTTTATAAAAATTTGGCCGAGACAACTTGTGTTCGGAATCAAGAATAAGATTAAGAATTGGCACAATATCGTCGGGTTTATCTCTGACTGGTGTGCCTGTAAGCAATAAAACTCTTTTATTTGGAAGTAGAGTTATGAACCGTAGTATCTCGTTGTATATATAACTTTCGTCATTGAGAATATTGTGTACCTCGTCGATTACTAAGAATGTATTATTGAAATTATTGATGATGTAGTTGTCGGTCATGTTTTTCACTTTTTTAGCGAATATCTCAAAAGTATCGAATGTATAATATTTTGACCACAAAACTTTTTGTGTTTTCTCATTGCCGACCTTGTAATTAGTTGTACACTTGTTTACTAATTCGTATATAAAATTGTTCATGATTGCTTTACCGCGATTCAACACTATTGCTCTCTCCATGCCGTAAACATTGTCTCTGATGTTCTTTTCTATAGATTGGATAGCAGTACACGTTTTACCAGTGCCCATATCGTGCACCAACAACAAACTATCTATAGTAGTCGAACCTTTCATATAATTGGAAATTAGTTCTTGGTGTTTCAAAGCGATACCAGGTTTGTTTGGCACGCGTTCTCCTCTATCTAGTTGTATGTTAAATTCTTTATAGTTTGTTTTGTAATTATCGTAATGTGGTAAATAAAATTTAAACATATTTATTATAAAGAATACATTATTATGGTAACAAAACGGATTATAATCTCTCCCTCGAAAAAAACTATTATTGTTTCCAAAAGACGTTCACGATCAAAGTCGCCTGCTAAGCGTGTTTCGCGGTCAAAATCACCCGTGGCGACTACCAAATCACCGAGACGATATAAATCAAGGTCTAAATCCAAATCACCGATGATGGCAAAAAGTCCAACACGAAGAAGGAGGCGTTCAGTATCGAAGTCAAAATCACCTATGATGGCAAAAAGTCCGACACGAAGAAGAAGGAGGCGGTCAGTGTCAAAATCGAAATCACCGATGATGATGGCGGCTAGTCCAAGTCCAAGTCCGACACGAAGAAGGAGGCGTTCAGTATCAAAGTATAAATCACCAGGTCGTCCTAGAAAACCTGGACGACCAAGATCGAAGTCAAAATCGCCTATGATGGCAAAAAGTCCGACACGAAGAAGGAGGCGTTCAGTATCAAAGTATAAATCACCTGTAGTTATTGTAAGTACATCACCAACTAGAAAGAAGTATGGATCAAAGTCACCTGTTCGTCGTAGGAGGTCGTCAAAGTCAAAATCACCGATGATGTCAAAAAGTCCAACACGAAGGAGGAGGCGTTCTGTATCGAAGTCTAAATCACCCGGTCGCCCCAGAAAGCCTGGACGACCAAGATCTAAATCAAAGTCAAAATCACCAACCAGAAAGAAGAGGTATGGATCAAAATCACCTGGTAGGCCTAGGAAACCTGGACGACCGAGGTCTAAATCAAAATCTAAATCACCAACTAGAAGGAGAAAGTATGGATCGAAATCACCATCACGACGCAGAAGATATAGGACACCAAACTCCCAGGAAATGAGAAATTTTTTGGATAAACCTCACAAGTTTTCTCTATTTGAAAGTCCTAAAAACTTGAGGGATTTTTTAAAAACTAATTAAATAGATAAATAAAAATGAATTCAAGTTAAAATTTTCTTGATTTTATTATGATCCATGGATCATAATAAAGTATATCAAATTACCGAAGATGTTAAATATTGCTTTTGGGACAAGCATGATTTTACAGGTGTTGGAGTCATGTGCCCAATTTTTTACAAACCTAAACAGGTTGTGCGCAGAAAAAAAGAGTACTACATAAATCAAAACATTAGTAGAACGTCGCCCATAGTTGATACATCTTCTGCATTTGTAACAAATAAAGTCATAGATTGTGAGATATATTACGATGATATGTTTTGCTCTTACGAATGTTGTTTGGCGTGGATCAATTCAAACTCTCATGATCCCAAATACAAAAACTCGAAACAGATACTGTTTAACGAACTGTTGTTCAATGGGAATATTCCAAAAGCAGCTAGTCACTGGAAAACGCTTAAAAAATTTGGTGGGTTTTTAGAAATAGATGAGTTTAGATCAACAAAGTCGCGATATGAAAGAAAAGATTATTTCTTTGAAAATGACAAGGTTAAAGAAGTTTTCAACGAAGTGTTTCAGTGCGAGTAACTAATTTTAATTAAGTAATATTTCAAGAAAAATTTTCTTGAAATGTAACGTATTTATCAACTCAACGTGATTTGTTATTTAAAGCAGTAGTGTTTTTCGTGTCGTGATTATGTATAACAGAAAGTTCGATACTACCATTTGCATGTGCACCATCATTTTTGTCAATGAAAAACTCAATTTTAAATTTGTGATTTTTATCTTTTAAAGTAAACAATTCAATAGTCCCATTGCTGTTATTTTTGTCAATAGAAAAATCAATTTTAAGTTTATGACCTTTATGTTTTTTGTCAAAGAAATTAGGTGGATAGTATGAGTAATCGTATGGGTTTTCGTAGAGTAATGGCTTATATGAACCATCGTCGTAAAAATTTTCGTAGAGTTCTGGTTTGTATGAACCATCGTCGTATGGGAAGAATTGAGCAACAGTTGTTAAAGAAAGTATAATAACTATATAGTGTAAAATCATTTATTATATTAATATTTTAAGAAAATTTTTCTTGAAATTTCATTACTTAACATATATCACGTATCACGTCTCTTGACAGCCATCTAGTGAGAGAATTGACACCCGAACTATCAACCTCATGCCTATACCACCCACAGTCACCGTGATCTTTATATGTGTCATCGTTACAGAATTTCATTAAAGATATCATCAGTACAGAATCCTTTATAAAATCTGTACAGATTAAATGTAATCTCCACGAGAGACAGAAACGGTCAACACCACCACACGGGCGGACTTGATACTTATCTCTCAAGAGACTCCAATCTCTCGAGCGTACAACTGCCATACAATCATCTATAAACTCCGATTTTGGAATATCTAATGTGAATTCTTTCTTAAATAAGGAATCTAGTTTATGATGCTCGTAATATATTCCATCATATCTGTTTATCAGCGGTCCTCGTCCCGGCGGTCCTATAAGCGGTCCTATCAGCGGTCCTGGTTTGTGTAAAACAGACTGATTACTGTATGGGTGTTCGTATAGTTCTGGTTTGTATGAACCAGAATGATTACTGTATGGGTGTTCGTATAGTTCTGGTTTGTATGAACCATCATCATATCCGAGAGCCTGAATAAAAGTGGTTAAGGTAGGTAATACAAATATAACGTATAAATTCATTTATAATAGGTAATTTGAATCCAAATTAGCGTTTCAGCTAATTAAGGTAAAGAATATAGTACGTCTCTTGATAGCCATCTAGTAAGAGAATCGACACCTGTATCATTAATAGGTTTATTATACCACTCACAATCTCTGTGATCTTTGTAAACAATTTTATCACAAAACTTCATTAAAGATTCCATTAATTCAGTCTTCGTCAACACACTGATACATTCTTGTTTTGCCCTCCATTTGAGACAAATAATGTTATTATTATGACATGGATACAGTGTATTAGAGAGTTGAATTGACAAACAATCGTCTGTAAAATAATTTTTTGATTTAGGGAATGGGAAGTTGACGTGAATATTACCATTTACTTTAGTTGTGTTATATACTAAAACCGAGAATTCAGTTTGAGTTTCGTAAAAAGGACCTCCGTAAAGCTCTGGATTGTCTTTGAATGATGGCTTATATAAACCTGGGTATAATTCTGGTTTATATGAACCATCATCATATCGCTCTGGATGGTCGTATAGTTCTGGTTTATATGAACCATCATCATATCGCTCTGGATGGTCGTAGAGTTCTGGCTTGTATGAACCATCATCGTATGGGAATTGTGGGAATTGAGGGTATTGAGCATAAGCAGTCATCGTTTCAGTATTTTTTAATAAATCATCTATATCACTAAAAGCTATTCCAGAAACCATGATCTGAATAAAAGAAGTGCTTAAATAAAATGTAACAAATATATAGTAGAAAATCATTTATAATAAGTGATATTATTAAAATGTAGAAAAATTTTAAGAAAAATTTTTCTTAAAATCTATACAAATGTTTAATCACATTCCTCTCGTGAGAGAATTGACGCCCATACTACCACCCTAGTACCACACCTTTTTAACAAATCGGTACAAAATCTTTCTGTGCTAGTTTTCCATCTGAGACAAACATCATTATTACCCGGACATTTTTTAGAGAATTCAATTGAAAGACAAGAATCGTGGAAACCATCTTTAAAACTATTTTTTGCTTCGGGAAATCGTTTAACTGAATCAACGTCGAAACGAAAGTAGTCTGTATAATTGTAAATGGTAGAGTAATCATCTTCACTTTCTTCTACAATTTTTGGCTTTGAATCATTCGAATCATTCGAATCCTTTGGACCATCATCATGGTCGTAGAGTTCTGGTTTGTATGAACCATCATCATGATCGTAGAGTTCTGGTTTGTATGAACCATCATCATGGTCGTATAGTTCTGGCTTGTACGAACCATCATCGTACGCGAAGCCTTGAGTAGAGGTCAGATAAAGTATAAAAAATATATAACCTAAAACCATTTATAATACGTAATATTATTTTTTAAAATTGCAGTAAAGTTAATATATATATATATACACTTACTTAAACATACACCTAAATCATATAGCTTAAATAAGTTAAGCTATATAATATAACACATCCCTTGATAGCCATCTTGTAAGAGAATCTACAGGTGATGCAACGGCTGTGTCAACAGGTTTTAAATACCATACACAGTCATCGTGATCTTTGTTAATGTCTTCATCACAGAATTTCATTAAAGATTTCATAAGTACAGACCTATGTACCGCACCTATACAATCTCGTTTTGCTCTCCATTTAAGACAAGTAATGCTATTTCGAGGACATGTATGTTGGGGTGTAGTAAAGTGATATGATAGACAATCATCTACAAATTTTTTGTTGTACTTGTCATCGTCTTCATTAATGTTAAAAGTTATTGATTCACTTTGTCGTGTAAAATTTATGTTAACGGAATCTAATATGGATTTGTTTAAAGCATTAAAATTTGCCAAAATTTCATTACGAAAATTTATTAATGTTTTTATATTATCTTGTATTTCTGCATTGCTTACACTAATTCTTACCCAAAGTTTTTCAACCATATTCATTAGTGTTTTTATGTCATCTTTGATTTCTACATTGTTTACCCTAATTTTTACCCAAATTTTCTCAACAATATCTCTTAATGATTCATCATCTTGGTTTTTTGTATTGTTTTCATTTTCACTAACTTTTGCCCAAATTTTCTCAACAATATCTCTAAATGATTCATCGTCTCCAAGTACTGAATTATTACTAACTTTTGCCCAAATTTTCTGAATAACATCGGATAATGATTCTTCTGGTGTAGAATTTACTTCATTATCAGGATAATTATGTAACTTAGGATAACTATGAACTTTAGTTGCAATCCATCCATCATAAGGATTAGAGGCGTTAAAATATTCTACAACCCAAGGATACTTAAAATCCTTAGTATCTAAAGTAGGATTTACAGTATCTCCTACAGTATCTTCTACTGTATTCCAAAATCCAGCAGAAGGATTTGAATTAGTAATGTTTTTAGGATGCTTGGGATCTACATAAATTTCTGTAATCGAAGGTATCGAAGGTATCGAAGGTATCGAAGGTATCGAAGGATGTTGAACTTTTGGTTTATTATCGTTATTATATAAAGTCCAAGGTGTATCAAAAAGAGATGTGGGTTTATTGTTTTTATTGTTTTTATATTCCAAACGACCAAGGTGTGCCTTACCGTCAAATCCACCGTTTTTTCCCTGGAAGTATAAATATACTTCAGACTGTGCTTTATCATTAGCTACAAAATTAAGATCTAACCCATAAATAGATGTGGTTAAAGAAAATAAAATTAGTAAATAGTATATATGCATTTTATAATAAATAATATTATTTTTTAAAATTCAAATTGATTGGAGTATTTGAATTTCAATAAAGTTACACTTATATAAATAAAATGACGATATATGATATCATACAAACAAGCATCAAATATGAGCTTGAAAAATTTTTAAATACTGTAAACAAAAAATATTCTATTGAAATCAAACCTAATATTTTTGGTGATGTGAAGAAGGCTGTAAAAAAGACCACAGTAAAGAAACCTCCTGCAGCTGTAAAGACCCCTCGACCAAAAAAGTTAGCAAAGAAAAGAAAAGCTATATTAAATTTTATAGAAAATAAGACAGTAGAATTAAAATGTAAAGAATTGGACGATAAACGTGTTGTTTATAAAAATTTCATAATTGATAAGAAATTAAACTGCGTTATTGGTAAACTAGATAAAGATAACAGGGAATGTTTTTTGACAAAAGACGACTGTGAAGAATGTAAAGATATGTGCTTAAAGTATATATTTTAAATTGTAGAAATATATTTATTTTTTAAACTTCGGTTTAAAAAATATAATTTTAATAAATGAACGATATCATAGAAAAGGCACGATTAACTATTGATTCACTTGATACAAACAACATTAACCAAGGAACAATAAATTCTTTGATAGTAATACGAAACGAATTGGATAAAATAAGAAACAACATGAAAGGGTCTTCTATGTGGAAGAGAAAAATCAAATCGAATGTAGAATATTTTATATACGAACGGTTAAGAGACAATCCGGTAGATGGGCTACCAGAGGTATTATCTTTATCCAACAAAGAGGTTCGTCTAAAGAGATATGCACAAATAACAGACAAACAATTGAAAGAAAAAGATAACATTGTTTTTATACTTGAGACAATTAAAAAACTGGCAGAAATTAATATATCTCATCGTGCGATACACCCTAAACACTTTATGTATGACACTGAGAAATCTATTCCCATTCTTATCGATTTCGGTAAAGCCACGTTTTTAGGTAAGAAATCCAATTTTTACTCCAGACAACCGGCTTATCTATCTCGGAACGCTTTGATGCAAAATAGGTCTACACCCTTGGACGATATAGAATCTTTTGGATACACTCTGTTATATTTATTCGATAATAAAATACTACATACGTTTAGCGCTAAAGATGAATACATAAAAGATCACGAAAATATAAAAATTAATTTTTTAAAACAGTATTTTTTGTTATTGCATTTAGAGGTGGAATGTCACGATAAGTACATTAATATTTTTTCAAATATCTCAGATGCAGATGTGTTTATTTTGTACGACGATTGAACCTGTGTAGATTTTAGATACAGTTAAGTGTATCTAAAGCGTACGGAGATTTTTTTCTAAACAAAATTTTTATAAAAATATAATAAATTAAATATGGATATATATTTAAAAGTGTTTAACCTCCGCAATAACGCACAAAATTATTTTATTTTTTTAAAAAATAAAATAAAAAATCCGCCAAGATTATGTGTGAGTGGAGACTTTTAATGATTTTTATACAATAAATCCTAAAGTGTATCAAAAGCGGGCGTAGACTTTTTGTTTTAAAGAATTAATTTTATATAGAAAATGGCAGAAGCAGATTATTCAAAAGATTTATTGTATGATGAGGTTGGATTGAGGCGTATGAAAGATTCTTATTTGATAAACGGCGAAATATCTCCGCAAGAGAGGCTTGTTAAAATTTGTAACACTTTTGGTTCGGATGACCCCCATAGAAGACGTTTGTATGAATACACTAGCAACCACTGGCTGTCACTATCCACACCCATTTTGTGTTACGACGAGGAAAACAAGTATTCGTTTCCTATTTCTTGTTACTTGTGCTATTTGGACGATAAAATTCCTTCTATTATTTCCACTCTTTCTGAAACCAATTTCCTGTCGGTTTGCGGAGGAGGGGTGTCTGTTAAAATAGGGTTGAGATCTAAAAGCAACAAATCAACTGGGTCACTGGCACATATCAAAACTTATGACAGTTCTGTACTGGCTTATAAACAAGGATCTAGACGAGGTAGTTATGCCGTGTATATGGACATTAACCATCCTGAAATTATTGAATTTATCGATATGAGAAAACCTACAGGTGATCACAACATTCGCTGTATGAATATTCACCACGCTGTAAACATTACAGACGATTTCATGAAGATTATAGAACAATGCACCTACAATACCAATTTCAATGACAATTGGGACCTCGTTGACCCTCACACAAAGAAAGTGGTAAAGACAGTTTCTGCTAGGATACTGTGGCAACGTATCATTGATACGCGCATGCAAACAGGGGAACCATTTCTGTGTTTTGTAGATACATGCAACGAATTCATGAATAAATATCAGAAAGAAAAAGGTATGAAAATAAATCAGAGTAACCTCTGTACTGAAATAATTGTGCCTACAAATGCTCAGAGATCTTCTTTGTGTTGTCTTTCTAGCCTTAATATGGAGTATTACGACGAGTGGAAAGGTAACGAAGAGTTTATTCACGATGTGATGGAGATGTTGGATAACGTGTTGGAACTGTTCATAGATAAAGCATTATCTAATAATTTTTCCAGGACATTACTCAGTAAAGTTTTAGATTCAGCCATGAATGAGAAAAATATAGGCATAGGATTAATGGGATTTCATTCATACCTTCAGAAAAATATGATTTCAATAGAGAGCGATACTGCAAAGAATGTTAACATCGACGTATTCAAGTGGCTGAAAGATACAACAGATAAATGTAACTCATCTTTGGGAAGATCAAGAGGATCTCCTCCGGATATATCAGAGTCTGGTAAAAGATTTGCATATACCATGGCTGTAGCACCCACTGCAACAACGAGTATTATTATGGGTAACACTTCACCCAGCACAGAACCTTACAGAGCAAACATATACCGACAAGACACAATTTCTGGATCTCAGTACAATAAGAATAAACATCTTAATAATTTACTTATATCTAAAGGATACGGACCAAAGCTAATGGGAAAAATATGGCACAGCATTATAATGAACGATGGATCTGTTCAACATTTGCCAGAAAATTTACTTTCAAAAGAAGAGAAAGATGTATTTAAGACATTTATAGAGATAGATCAATTGAAGCTCGTGGAGTTGGCAGCTGAGAGACAACATTACATAGACCAGGGACAGTCTTTAAATCTAACATTTAATCCCGATGCAGATGTGAATATTTTACACAAGGCTCACTTGAGTGCGTGGAAGCTGAAATTAAAGACGTTGTATTACTGCAGGTCCGCAAAGGTATCTAGTGCAGACAAACTTGTGCTGGACGATGTAAAATTCAAAACATGTAGTTCGTGTGAATCTTAGGTTTAAAATTATTTTCAATTTGAAAATAATTTATTTTAAAAAAATTTAAATCTAAACAGAAGATACATTATTATTGATATAGCCGCAACAATAGTAAAATTTTTAAAAACCTTTTGCTGTTCACGTTCTTCTGCTGCAATATCGAGTGCAATGTTCTCATCCGTGGTATATAAAATTTTACTGTTTTTCAACCTGTTATAAGAAACATTATTTGACTTTAAGAATCTCAGTTCGGGTTTACGAGATACCTTGAAACCCGTAACACCTCCGACTTCTTTGATTACACCTTCGTGAATAATTTTTATTTTTTTCGTAAACTGACAGATTTTGTTAAAAGGGTACATTGCTATTTTGAAGTAACCTCTTTCTCCCCAGTTTTCACCCCAACTGTTGCGACAGTACCAGTAGGGTATCTTTGTAACATTTGATACACCCCACCCTACTATTACCACAGAATGAGAGCCTATTATGCTGTCTTGATCTACATCAACCAAACATCCTTCTTTAGATCTATCTTTGTTGTCGCGTTCGTAGTAAACACCGTCTTCTGATCTTGTGAAATTTCCGTCGGGAAAATTTTTCATAACGAGGAAACCACCTACGACTGGACCTCTCACCATGATATGTTGTTTAATTTTAGTTTGTAGTTCATTGACTTTCAGATTCTCACATACAGTGAGAGAGTAAGTATCGTCTACAAAATAAACATAATGTTTTTTGGTACCGTCGTAACATCCCTCTGGAGGGATAAGAGAAGACAGATAAGTTTTATCGGCGTTTTGAAAATGTTTAGAGGAGTCCCTAGCCAAACACCTATCGTCGTTTAAACACCAACTTTCGTCCACACAATAATCACTGGAGATACCGTCCCCTTTTTTAATATCTTCAAGAAGAATCCTAGCACTTCCACCTACACATTTTTGTTGGGGGTACTTTGAGAGCGCGTACGTGTACGATACATTTGGAGCCCATGTAACCAAGTCATTGACAACGTATGCATCTGATATGGCAGTTGCACAAGATATTGCCCAACAGCAACCACATAAATATTGATTTTTAACCGTGGACATTAAAGATTTTTTCTTTATCATTGATTCAGAATCACCGTAAAGGACTTTGGACCAATTAAATTCTTCGGGTATTTTATCATATTTTTTAAAAAATTCCTTATTTATCTCATTTAGAGTTTCTTTTGTTGCCAACTTAAACAGTGATAAATCTATATCAGAATTAAACGACATTCTTTATATGTAATATAAATAAATGTATCCTCTAATTGGTAAAAAAGTATTTATAGATTACGATCATTCAAAATATAACGTAACTTTTTTGGATGCCACAGTAATGAAGATTGACGGGTCGTTTGGCGAAATTCCAGCAAGAGGGGTGGTTGAATATAAAGCGGTACTTGTAGACAAAAATATTTATATGGTTTTTTGGTTTGAAGAATTTTCAAAGATGTTGGTCACGCAAGTACAGAATTTAAACACACTGAAAGTTTACACAAATATTGTTAATGTTGCCACTTCTGAATTTTATCATCTACGCGGTAAAATGACGATTATGAAAAATAATAATGAAAAAAATAATGAACCTCAGGCATCTCCTGCGCCTGCACCCGCTAAAATTACTCCAGCTTTGACTGACCCTTTACAAAAAGTTCAACCCTGAATTTTTTAAAATAAACTATGTTGCGTATATATAAACAATTCTAGTCATTGTAGCTTTTAATCTTTTTATACAAAATATGTATAAAAAGTTTATAGATTTCCAACTTCTTTGCCTTTTTCCAAAACAACTTGATACAACAACTGTTTCAAGGAAGTTACTAACTTTTCTAATTCGTCGGCTCGAGCTTTCAAGCTTACATTCTGCCTTTCATATTCAGTCAATTTATTAATCAAATCTTTTTCTCTAGCCTTTCTATTTTGTCTACATTTTCTAGAAGCCTCATTATTTTTATTTCTAAGTTCCCTATACCAATCATCACCGGGTTCTTTCATGCTTATTTTACTACTAGAAGAACAACTAGACCCAGAAGAAATATCTGTATTTGACCTAATTCTCTTCCTCGGTTTTCTCTTAATTCTTTTCTTGGAAGTCGAGTATTTTTCTTTAGGTTGTGTTTCTGAGTTGTTTATTTTATACATGATTTCGTTATTAAGAGCAGATAATTGTTTATTATCTGTAGCATTAAAATAATCAATGTTATTATCTATTACCAAATCTAAATCCCAAAATTCACTACTATAGTAATTATCATTCATTTGTTCAAAACACGACATTTTAATTATGATTTGTTTCTTTTAAGTCAAATTTAAATTTTTAATATTCACCAAAACGACTCGATACAACACTTTAGAACATTAAAGTGTATGAAATCCGAATCCCAAAACAATCTTTTTATTTTTAGAACAAAAGTTGTTTTTTATTATTTAAATTGGGTACCATTTTTAATACACTTTGTGTATTAAAAATTTTTTATGATCCGTTAAACATAAACCGAAAAGAAAATAAATTAAAAATAAAATTTGGGGTCGATAAGAATATCACATTGATAAGTACCTACTCTTGGTTTTTTACCGCATATTATTGCAGAAGATATACTCTTGAATTTTTCCTTTTCGTTAAACTTACACGCTTTAACAAAAGTTTCAAAACTCTCTTCAAAACTAGCCTTTGTGAGAGGAGATGAGTTGTTACGCATTGTGTACCTTGTCAAGGGTTCTAGATTACCATTCTTTGTCATTCTCATAGCCAACAACTTAAAATGAGAACTGTCGATTCCTGGAATGATTTCTTTGCATTTCTCAATAATAAGCTGATATGCAACTAGTGCACCAAAATGAATAAACATGTCGTTGACAGAATTACATATTATTCTATTGATGTCGAATATATGCGAATATTCAAAAAATATCATAATCTTGTTGCAGAGACAATCAATGTACCACTCTCCTGAATTTGTTTGCATAAATACGTGAGACTTTACACCTTCGATGCCCGTGATTAATGTTTCTCTGGCCTTCTTGAGAAACTCAAACACACTATCTTCAGCGTATTCACAGTAGAATTCAAGCGTGGTGTCTTTTTGTTCCAAGAGACTGTAAGGAAGACAATAAGATTTCACAGAAGGAATAGCTTTAATCAACTGATTTCTTGTGATACGATAACTGTATATTTTTTCCAGGTCTAAGATAAATTTCACTACATTTTTTGTATTGAACGAAAATCCTTTGAAGATGGGATGAATACAAGGATCTACGTTCTTGTGTTGAATACCCACAATTATATCTGAAAACTTTATTTCGTCAAGATACTGAGCAGTCAGATTCTTAAGTTGTTTCAATTTAAGATTTCTGTTGACCATATACAGAGATACTCTAAAGTATTTTCTCACTTTACGCTTTTTGATCTTTGAGGCATTTATTATGGTCTGTAGATTATCAATTTGCGAGGTGGAACCTGTATCTAATCCAGCAGAATGAAAGTTGTTTAGCGACGATTGCGTTGTTCTTTCGCCTATACATTGACCGCAAATAATGCCTACTGTCTCTCCTGGTTGTATCAATGAATTAAGGTATGCCTTTTCGAGGACCGTGCGTAACTTCTCTATAGCTTCTGGTTTTATTTCTTTGCCGACCAACTGAGACATGTAGTATTTTTTGTGTTTTTCCACTATAACACTCTCTACATCGTGTGGTATCGATTGTCTGGGTTTGACAAACGAAGACACAATATTTTCAGCCAATTCTCTATCTATTTTAATCATTTATGTTAAACATAACAACATTTAACTATATGAATCAAATTTATTGAACCAAAATGAAGTCTCCGCTCATTTTCGATACACTGTGTCTATTTTGTTCCGAGATTTATATCCGAAGTCCTAATCCCAAAATAAAACAAACTTTTATTTTTGAAAAAAATTTCTAGAAAGTAAAGTTAGTTTTGAAATCCATATTTTAATATAAGTCTAATCCCACTTTTGATACAGTTCAGATACATTAAATAATTATTTTATATTCCTTGAAAAATAAAATATTAATGTATAATATTTAAATATCATACTTATCTTCATCTAACTTGCTCACGAGTTCCAAAAAGTCGTTTTCGTCAAAGGATTTCAATACAATCTTATTTAATCGACATTCGATTCTTGAATTTTCTTTCTTTGCATTATTTATTAAGAGTCGCTTCTGAGTTGGAGTTCCTTTACGGTATTCAGCGGAACATCTTAAGTTTTTAGTTATAGGTGCATATTTTTGTTCGTTTAAGATTTTTATCATTTCCTTGAGTCGATTTACCAAGTCGATTGGATTTGGGTTCTTTGTTTTTTCAATTATCACATCGAAAGTAGTTGCATGTTTCTTTTTAAGCGATTCGATGTATTTGTCTTGCCCTCTAATGAACATATATTCTTTGGTGTTTTGTTTGTTTTTAAATAATATGTAATTATGAGCAAGATCATTCGATTCAGGATCTATATTGCGGTCCGGTAATACGCGATCTAGTTTGTCGTTTATTTCCTCAAAATTTTCCACTAACTCTTCGTGTTTCTGTTCGTGTCTAATAAGTTCTTGCTCCTTCTGAATTCTATCCTGTTCACGTTCCTGCTCGTGTTTGATACGATCTTGCTCGCGTTCGTTCTCATGTCTGATACGGTCTTGTTCACGTTCTTTATCTCTTTGAATTCTATCCTGTTCTCTTTCCAATTCATGTCTAATTCTATCTTTTTCACGTTCCTGTTCATGTCTTATTCTATCCTGTTCACGTTGTTTATCACGCTTAATTTCATTCTCTTCCATTTTTCTCAAAAGTTCAGCTATTTCAGATTCTTTCTTTTTGATTTCTACTTGGTGTTGTTTTTTGAATTCTTCTTCTGCGTGAGATATAATGATTTCGTTACATTTTAAATAAAATTCGGGTGATATCCAAGAGGCTATATCTAGAATCAGTTCTTTACAAACATAAGTTCCTGAAATGTCTTTTGTTGTAACAGATCTTTTTCCAATTTTTACTTCGTATAGTTCATTACCATCGGGATCCCGATGGTAATGAATTTTAGATACATGTTTCAGAAGCTCTTTAGTTTTCTTTAGAGCATTCCAATGGAAAAAATTCTTACCTCCATCTTTGCATAACTTTGTGGCGTTAAAATACCCTGTGTTCTTGTCAATGACCAAGTTTAGACCCAAAAACTCGCCACGGTAGTAATTATCTTTAATTTGTTCAATAATAATATTATTCAAAGACATGATTAAATGTATCTTTAATTATGATTTTGTTTTCTTTAATTCAATTTAAATTTGTTAGAAAAGTGTATCAAAAATGGGCTGATGCTTTTATGAAAATCTTGAAAAATAAAATAAACTTTTTATTTTTGAAAAATAAAAAGTGAAAATCCAAATTCGATGAGAAGTCTACGCCCACTTTTGATACATTGTATCAAAAGTAGATTTAATTTAAAAGTATAAATTAAATTGATAATTAAACTACAAAAGATTGTACGAGATACGTGCTTGTGAAACATCGATTTTAAAACAATCGTACGTGATGTGATTCCAGTAATCTTTAAAATTTTTTTCATCGCAGATTGCCGTGACTGTTTTTTTAAATCTATCACATAATGTTAATATTGTTATTATAGTGTCAAAATCTCTGTTATTTATAACATCACAATCTACGATTTGATACGCAAGTACTTGTGATAGAAATTTTGGGATTATCACCGATTTTATTATGGACCTACAATCTACCTCGTAAAAATCACATGCCAAAAAATAATCCAAAAGAAAACTTTCTTCGTCGCTTAAATTTTCGTCTTCGTTGAGTATATCGCTAAACAATATTTGCTTAATCTGTAAAATTTTATCGTTGAGGTTGTAATAATTCTGATGGTCTGGATTGTGTGGATTGTCTGTTCTGATTATTCCTTGACGCCAGGAAAAGAAATTTTTACAGTTGATACACCACATATCGTCGCAACCAGATTCTTTATACACCAGATTCTTGCACACAGGACAAAGTTTTATGGTATCCAAGTCTTCTCCTTTTATTTCGCATTCTCTGTGATCAAAAGATAGGCAGTTTCTACACCTAATTATATTGCATTTTTCACAAGATACCATGTTACAAGAACAGTCGGGTAAATTTTTTAACACAATATCATATATAGGATTTGTGTACAGAGACAGAAAATAGAAAAACACATCGGGGTTTGGTTTTTCATCGTTATGCTGAATCACCATAGGAATAATTCTAGACAGTTCATTATTTTTATACATGTTGCATATACGCAGCTCTTTGTCGTTTAGGATTATTCTCTCGTAATATCGCAATCTTTCACATTCATTATCATAAACACCAACGTTCATATCCTCTTCTAAGCGCTTTACAACAGGGTTAATATTGTTATACGTATTAAATGTTAACAGATATCTAAGAGATTCCTTGCAATTGTTTAATGACCCGTTGAATATGCACTTTAGAATCTTTTTAAAATTTAAAACAATATTGTTGCTTATATCCACGTCGAGCATGTTTTTGGAAAATAACCAATCCTTAAAAAGTATCTCCAAAATAAAAATTTTGGGATATGCCTTTTGCGCATTGTTTATTTTTATACTTAATCTATCTATACAAAGTTCGAGCAGTGCCTCTGAATAATCGTACAAAAGTATTTTGTACGGATTAACAGGCGACGAACAGTGACAACACTTAAGGTCATTGGTAAATATACATTCCATACACTGTTTGTTGCTGCAAGAATTACAAGAAATATAAGTTGGTACGTAATTGTTGATACAGATTTCACATTTATCTCCCATTTAATATAGTTAAAGATATTATTTTATAATTAAAATAATAATGACTCAAATGACTCAAAATAACCTAATGGTGGGGAGATCATACTATAAACCATTTTCATATAAAGAATTTTATGATAGATGGATGAAACATGAAAGAAGTCACTGGCTTCCACAAGAAGTTCCAATGCACGATGACGTCGACGACTGGAAAAACAAGCTTACCGAACGAGAAAAGAAATTTCTCACAAATATTTTTAGATTCTTTACACAAGGAGATGTGGATGTTGCAGGTGCTTACTGTACCGACTACATACCCAACTTTTGTCAGACACCGGAGATTGCGATGTTTTTGTGCTCGGTTGCTGCGCGTGAGGCAATCCACATCGATGCATATTCTTATCTTATCGAGACTCTAAGTATGCCAGAGAGCACATACAAGGAATTTCTGCAATACAACGAAATGAAAGAGAAACAAGATTATATCAAGCAATTCCAACAGAGCTCTATGGGTTCGTTGGGAAACAAGACCAACTACTATATAATGTACGCTATCGTGGCTCTGGTATCTCTATTAATGTTTTCTGGATTTGCTGTTATCTTTCAACCACTGTTTATATTCATATTTATCAGACTGTACCACAATAAACAGAGACTTATCAAAGAACACATTGCAGCCGGTATAGCATTATTCTCGGGATTCACTGAAGGTATGCAACTTTTCTCCAGTTTCGTAATGCTGTTGTCGTTCCCTTTGAACGGACTGATGAAAGGAATGGGACAGATCATCACCTGGTCAATCGTCGACGAGACTCAACACATCGACGGAATGATTAGTTTATTTAGAATTTTTCTCAAAGAAAACACAACTTGTAGATGTAGAAAAATATTCGGATTCAAGATGTGCAGTTGTATAAGACCTGAAGTTCTTAAAGAGACTGTAAAAAACATAGCATATAATATGGTAAATCTCGAAGACAACTTTATAAATCTTGTGTATCAAGAACACTCCGAAGACGAAATCTTTATGAATATATCAAAGTTAAACTTAAAGAAATACATTAGATTCATTGCAAATAAAAGATTAAACACGATGGGTTACGACAACTTGTTTCCAACAGATGTAAAAAATCCTTTACCCGAATTCGAAATAATGATTAACGCGCCTATTAATACAAATTTCTTTGAAAATAGATCTACAGATTACTCTAAACCTGTTAACAGTAACAATTGGAAAACGGTTTGGGGAAACGAAAAAAATATTAATAATATTATAAATGAGAAAGCTTAAAGAAAATGGTGAAAACAATGAACCAAATATGTTATCAAGAGATCTTTCAAACATTGTACCTAAACCTGCACTTCCTGTACTGGATGGAGTAATAGATACAGCTAAAAACGTAGTAAATACAGTTTTACCTCCACCTTTACAATCCGAAATCTCTGCACAAAAAGAAGGTCCAAAATTTGAAACAACTGGACCAGTGGATCCAAACCTGACAAATCTACCACCAGGTGGTAAATGGGAAAAAACAACAGTTACCCTACCTCCAGAACCAGAACCCGGAAAATCAGGAAAAAGTAGAGGAGATGATAAGAACAAAAAAGGGAGTTTTTGGGAAAGAATATGGGACAAAGTATTCCCAAAGAAATGGTTTGATAAGGCATACAAACGCCTAGATGGCGCAGCGTGGGGTTTTGTCGAAGGTTACGTAACCGGTAGTATTGTTGGCGCATACAATGTAGGTAGAGGAGGATGGCTGTCCGTGCTTATTGCAGACACTATAGGATCACCCGCAGGTGGTATAATGGGAGCGATAAGCGGTAGTGTTATTGGACTTTTGTCCGATAAAGAAACAACTTTAAGGACTATTGAAAATTACCGCAAAATTTCCTTTGACAGACAAAACCACGGCCCCTGGAATTATAATTGTAATTCTAATGTTCCGCCGTTTTGTCGTACACAATAGGTGATGTAATCAGTATTATTATTATTAATATTATTTTGACATCTGATGATATCAAAATACTTACATAATAATGTTTACAATATCCCCGTTTTTGACGATGATATTTTTGTTGGGAATAGTTTTCAGGAAAATCTTGAAATTTAATTCGTTTAAGCATTGTTTGTTTTTTTTGTTTTTTATTACATAATTTTCAATCATGTTTTCTTTGATGTTTTTACGTTTGATTTTTTTATCACAGGGTGATGACACACAAAAATTGGTTCGCAAAGACTCTACAAACATTTCACATCCTATATCGCGTATAGTTTGCAAAGACATTCTCGTAAACTCGTTGTTACACTCGCCGTACAACAGTTTCTCTATTGTTCTGTAAAGCTGTATGTCTTCTGTTCTATCCACGTACTGTAAACACTCTATAAATTCTTTATTTTTTACGTTAAAAATTGTATCTAAAAAGTCCATTTCTTGTATCTTATATTAACGCACTTAATTTTGAACATATTATGAAAAGTGAAATTTGTAGATTTTTTTTAATAAATGTAATAAAATGAAAACTATTATCGATAAAGTATTGTTTATTGGAGATCCTCATTTTAAGGTAAACAACAATTCTATAACAGATGTTTTTGTGGAAAAATGCTTGGAACAAGTGAAGAAGTATGTTGAAGAATACAAGGAAAAGTTTTTGTGTGTAATTGGCGGAGACTTGCTGGACTCTCATGAGAGGCTACACCAGACTCCGTACAACAAGATGTTGGAATTCATCAAGAGCATCAAACAAATGTGTAATGTTGTTATTCTTGTAGGAAACCACGACTACGAAAACAACCAACAGTTTTTGACAAACAAACACTGGATGAATGCACTTAAGGAATGGAACAATGTTCAGATTGTAGATAAAGTTTACGAAGTCGATAACCTTTTTTTCGTGCCGTACGTTCCTCCTGGTAGATTTATAGAGGCTCTTAATACGTTCACTGAAAAAGACTGGAAAAACGCTAGATGTATATTTGCTCACCAAGAGATAAGAGGTTGTAATCTAGGAATCACAATTAGTGAGTTCGGAGACAAATGGCCACAGGATTATCCGTTGATTATTAGCGGTCACATACACACACCTCATAGACCTCAAAGGAATGTGATTTATCCAGGTAGTGTAATCCAACACACTTTTGGTGAAATGAATAATGAAACGGGATTGTATTTTATTGATTTCGAAAAGACAGAAGAAGATGGTAAATTTACAAAAATTTCTGTGGAAATTCCAAGGATGATATGTGTAAACACTTCATGCGAAGATTTCGAAGCCTTTATGAGCAATCTGGACATTAAACCTCTTCAAAGATTGAAGATCATATGTACAGGATACGAAGAACAATTTAAAACTGTAAA
Source organism: Androctonus mauritanicus (assembly GCA_011317285.2). Lineage (NCBI taxonomy): Eukaryota > Metazoa > Arthropoda > Arachnida > Scorpiones > Buthidae > Androctonus > Androctonus mauritanicus. The sequence continues at coordinate 125,015 of WUQG02222079.1, forward strand.
ACAATCTAAGGCTTACAAGAACTTGGACGTAAACGTGACAGTTGTATTTAAAAATATCAACGATTCGTTTTATTGCAGTCCGGAATATGAAGACTGTAGAGACTGTAAGGATTGTGATTGCACAGATGAATGTCAGATGTTTCAAAAAAACGAAAGTAACATGATGCATACTTTTGAAAATATCTTTTCAAAAATTGTATCAGAAAGCGGAGACAATCTTCTCAACATCTTTTCTGATATAATGAAGGATGTAGACTTCAAGACGATGGTAGAAAAAGTCATAGAGAGTGAAGACAAGGAACTGTATAATGATATCAATGTTAATGATGATGTTAAACAGTAATTATTAATAATAAAAGATATGTCAGAAATTGTCAGAGTAACATTGACTGAATTTTTTCAAAACATTCTCACAGAATTAAACAATTTAAAATCAACACAGAATCATATTATCGACGAAATGAAAAAACTAAAAACTTCAGTGGATCAAGTTCAGTACGATTTAGGCGTTCATAAAATCCAACTTGATTTGATGATAGACAAAGGCACTTTAGAGAAAACTGAAAACTCATGATGATTTGTGTAGTGTAGATGTAAATTTTTAAAGCTTATAACTTTAAAAATAAATTAAATTATTTTTAGTTTTTCATGTATTCATCTTTGTAAATACCACATACATCCTGGCCTATATTTTCAACGCTTTTAATCCTATACTTGGCTGTATTTTCGGTTGAGTATAGTACAATTTCTGGTTCGTTTACTGATTCTTTTACGGATTCTTTTGTTGTGTCGTCTTCTACATCACTTTCAGATGTATCAGATGTATCGTGCGAAATTGCAGGTGAATCCGCACTAAGATCTATTAAATCAGTATTTTTAAATTTGTACTGAACCTTATTCTTCCATATAATTAATTTTTCCAGTCCGATATTTTTTGGAGTCAGTTTCATACCAAACATATTTCCTGACGGGCCCAGAATTTTCTTTATGAAGTTTGTTTTGTTGTACGGAGTTAATGCTAAAATTTTATCATTGAATGTAACCTCGGATACGGGTACCGTTAAAATGTATTCGTTTTTGTCAACAAAAAAATTCATAGAATAGCTTTCCTGTTCTTCGTTGAGTTTCATGGTGGGTGTTCTGACTTTATAAATAAACCCACAAGCATCATTGAATATCATCCCGCATATGAAAAACAAGAGGGCTTTATAAGTGTATCCAATATATAATATAACAATAGTAACAATTAAAAAAAATATATCCCAAAACATTCTTTACTTTATAGAAATAAAGTTTTAACTTAACCGAGGTTTTCTAATCGTCTCCAATTTTTGTATCATTTTAAGGAGTTCGATGTCTCCCTCACCTCCTTTTATTTTAAATGCTTTTATTCTCAGACAATTATTTGTTTGCGTGGTGTAAACTTCTTTGAGATCATCAATAATAAAAGTGTTGTCGCTATTGAAACCGGGTATTTTCCACTTGTCCCACAATAGTTTGAGACATTTAGTACCACCGCTACACTCCATAGAAATATCACAGTGAAAATTAAATAACAATAGCTTCAACCTTCTATTGCTACCCATTTTGTTGATAAACCTATCATATATAAAACTAGCGTAATTTTTACTAGCAGCTGTCCAAATACACACATTGAAATTTTTAAACAAATAATCTAGGAATTCTTGCAGGTACGGTCTTGCAACTGTTACGTACGGTTTGATAAAATCGTAGTCTGCGTAATTGTATACATGCTTCATTATACTATCAGAATACTCTTCTGAACATATTATGGTATTATCTAGATCTAAAAGAATATTTATTCTTTTATCTTCAGAATTATTAAATAAGATTGGACGAGTCATCGCTTTTATTTTACCAAACAGGTATGTTAAAAAAATTAAATTAAATATAAAATGAAAATAACAAAGATTTTTGTATTTATATTTGGAATTATGGCACCAAGCGTTTTTGGGAAAAGCATTTTAGGCGACGATCTTTTTGACAGTTTTAAACCACCAGAAGATTTTGGATATATAGATCTTCCTGTTGATATTAAAAATTTTAGCATATCAGTACCGTATAGGACAACTAGACATCTTAAAGAAAACAGTTCTAATATTGAGAAGATCAATATTCCCGTGACTACACTTTCCTCCGAAGTTATAAACGTTACACCTTCACTTCCTTTTGAAGTTATAAACGTTCCATCTTCACTTTCACCCGAAGTTATAAACGGTACAGCTTCACTTCCTTTCGAAGTAAATATTAGCATTCCATCTTCACTTCCTTTCGAAGTAAATATTAATAATAAGACGACACCGTCTATTTCAGCACAGAATGACATTTGGAAAACCATAACTACTCAAAACATTATTTTAATTCTGACAATAATCATGGTGGGTATATTTGTTGGATTCACAGTAATATACGTATCGTATAAGAGAATTGTGAGAAATAAAAGCGAATATGTTTTGCAAAAAAGAGAGCTTTACTCAGACGCGTATACTCCTATATACAAAAGAACAACCGACAATAAATAAATAAATAAATTAATAAACAAAAACAACTAAATAAATAATTTAATACAATTATTGTATTAAATTTAAACCTAGGTTAATTTTGAATTCTTTTTTCGGTCTTGATATATTTTTTATACAGTACATTCCTGAAGTACATACCAAAAAAGGGTAATTTGGATATTAACGTTAAAATATCGTGTGGAAAATAATATCCTCTTTTAAGTATGTTAGATACATATTGGTCTGGGGTTGGACTCAATATACCGGGCCTTGTTTGTGACATTTTTGTTGAAACTAACCATGGTTTCAAACAGATAAATTTAATGTTGGTGTGTCGATACTCGTAAGAGAGGTCTTGGGTAAATTTAGATACAAATGATTTAGATGCACCATAAACTGAATAATATGGTGAGGGTATCACACCAAGAATAGAAGACAAATTTATGAAAGTTATATGTTGATTTTTGTTATATGCCATATTGATTATGTAGTAAGTCAGATATGTGATTGTTGAAATATTACATTTTATGATATTGGGAAGAAGACAAATATCACACTCGTCAAATTTAATAGGTTTAGGGTACGAAATACCTACGTTATTAACCACAATACTGATTTTGCGAAATTTTATAGTATTTGAAAATTTGTCAAAAAAATTAACTAGTCGTGTAAAATCCACTACCAATATAACAACACTGATTTTGTATTCTTTTTCCAACTGCTTTTGAAGTTTATCGAGCTTAAAGATGTTACGTCCTAGAAGAATAATGTTGTAATTTTTCTTAGCTAACTGTATTGCAAAAGATTTACCAATTCCATCGGTACATCCGGTTATAAGGGCCCAAGATTTACCGTCGGTGTTTTCGGGTATTGCCTCGCTTTTATACCATTTAATAAAGTACATCGTGGATACAAAAAATAAGATAAGTAGAAAAAACATTCTATATAATAATGAATTTAATTTATATTACAACTTATCGGATGATTCGGAATTAAATTTTCAAGATTTTGAAAAGAAGCACGGCCCTTTTTAAATACAAATCTGTATCAAAACCGGGCGGATGCTTTTCTTTTGCCTCGAATTTTACAAAATTGAAATAATAGTATCTAAGTTTATCATCAAAGTATTACCATGTGTAATATATTTTCTGAAATTAAATTGAATTTCTTCTTGTTTTAGGTATTTTAGATTTTGTGTTACCTGAAATCATTATAGTGTATAAAGCAGTAAATAAGAGAATCATAGAACAGTTAAATAGTAAAGGAATAACACCTGAAATCACTATCGTGTATAAAGTAATAAATAGTATAAACATTAAAAAATTAAATAGTAAAGGAATAATAATCATTTATATTTATAGCTGTTTCGGGCTAGAATAAACACAATTATTATCAGAAAAATAATAAAAACAAAACCACTGCGCATAGGACATTGTGGGCATCCTTGACTGTTTGAAGGTGGACTTTGTCCTTCTAGTGTTGGTACAGATATATCAGATATCGCACTTCCTCTTGGTTTACAATTACAATTCATTTTATTTGTAGATGTATTTATTTTAAAACTTTTAGGTTTTACTATAAAATATAAAATGTATTCATTTTACACAATTTACACAGCTTGTAAAAATAGTTCTAATTTTTTGTTTAAACAAAAAATAGACGCAGACACAGCACAAGGGTCGTGTGGTATTCTTTCTGTTAATAACTTGGAAAAAAAAGAGAACGATCTTATAGACTGTAGAGAAATTATTATTGAAAACAAGACCGATAATGTGTTTTACAAATACGGCAACAACGGTTGGAACTGTACTCTGGCCAGACAAGAGTATGTCATAGCTAACGGACTGTTAAAATCGTGCTCACATTTGCCTAATTTTATGAGACCAATAAGTTACATAAAAAATCACTTTGTCAGGAAAGATAAGTGCGTTAACCCATTTGATATTGAAAACATCAAAAACAAGAACAAGATATCGTGTGTAGATGTAACCATATACGAGTACATCAAAGAAAAGTTAACGCTGTGGGATATACTGTCGTCTTCTGATCCTAAAGTATATGAAAGTTGTAAAGTAGAAAGCATAATACTACAGACTTGTTTAGCAATTATTTGCGCACAACAGAATTCCAACTTTGTTCACAACGATTTACACGCGAATAATATTTTACTGATTGAATGTTCCAAGAATTTAAAGATCCTTTACCGCCTAGACATATGCGGAGAAGAGAAGTTGTTTGTGGTTCCCACTTACGGGCTAATACCAATCATAATAGACTACGGCTTTTCTTACAGCGACGAATGCAAGAACATGTCGTTGGAATGTATTGACTCTGACAACTACGGACTCATTACGTACAAATTCGATTCTATATCTGATTTTATAAGATTATTCGTTGTTCTAAAAGGAACAGTCAAAAATAAAAACTTGACTAAGACTTTAAACGAAATGTTTTCATTTTTGCCGATATCAATGAGAACTAGCTGGGAAAAAATAGTGGATAAAGATTCATGTTACTACACTGAAGAAATATTCAAGAGCGCTTACGGATATTCCAAATTTCAAAAAGAAAAATTACTCGCTAATCAAATGCACAGATTATTACACAGAACTATTATTTTGCCTTTAAAATATTGTGGCGAATACAAAAATATTGACTTGAAATCCAACCTGATTACGCTGTTACAAGAGTGGAGCAACATCGAAAAATGGTTTAAATACGACTATGAAAAGATTTACGTGTTCAGAGAACTAACCGATGCTGTACGAAAGTACAAAAATAATCTGGATAAAATTATACATAATGTGAATGTCAGCGTTAAAAACGTTCTTGGTGAAGATATTCCACTAGATGTAAATTGGAAACTGTTGGTACAATCTATTATTTTGTCGCGTAAAGCAATGGAAACAATTCTATACAAAAGAATTAAGTCTCTGGATGAGAAGAGAAAAAAATATCTGTACTCTTCATTGAAAAGCGGTGAACACATGTTCAGTAGAATCTTGAATGATATTTACACACCAAACAAAGTGGATATAGTAGGTGGAGATTTTCTGCTATTGATTGACAACAAGGAGAAGGTTAACGCGATAATAAAACTATCAGAAGTATCCGAGAACGGTTTCTATACAGAATCAGAACTGTACGATATTTTCAAAGAAGAAATAATGTGCGAAACTGTTATAGAAGCCGATATAGAAGCCGATATAAAAGCCAATATAGAAGCAGATGTCGAAGAACCTACAAGTAAAATTGATGTTTCTGAGATTAGTGATAAACAATAAATATTATCGAATAAAATGGATACCAAGAAATCAGATGTAGAAATATTGACTTTAGCGCTTACAACAGTAGAGGAGATGTTAAATGACCGTAATTATATTCCGATATCTTCACGTTTCCCGGAGCTTAATGTTATCGATCGTGTTAAAAATTGTAAATATTTCACACCTTCTGGTAAATTTGCAATAGTAATTGTTGTGGAATCTTCGAGTCAAATTAAAAATTTTTCCAAGTATATCGAAGATGAAGAGTATGAGACCATTATATTTGTATACATGAATGTAGTTACTATAGCACATAAAATAATGGAAAAAAATTTAAACAATAAGATAGAAATTTGGTCTGTTTACAATTTACTTGTGAATATTTCTAGACACTACTTGCAGCCGAAAATAGAAAGAGTTACAGAAGAGCTGGAAATTTGTGGCAAACTACCTAAAATTTCTTTTCAAGATCCCATAGTTAGATATTTTTGTTTCAAACGTAAAGATATTTTAAAAATAACAGATTCCGAAGGTAATATTCATTATAGAACAGTAGTTTAAGATGGTGTTGGTTTAATTATTATTTCATGGGCTTTGGTCCATGAAATAAATAAAACACAAATTAAAGATTTTCTTCTATGGCTTCTTTGAGACTTTCTTTAAGCGTGGAAGAAGCCTTATTTTTTGTGTAATCCTGCAACTGTCTGAAAATATCATTGATTTTCTTAGAATCTTTATTTATATTTTCAGACATTCTTTTACGTAAAATATTAATTTCGGTAACTGCTTTATTTGCAGAGTTGATATCCTTTGAAAGACCCTGTACTATTTCGTAAAACTCTTTGGTAATACGTTTAAGTTCTGGATCGTTATTGCCATTAAGAGGAAAAGCCTTGATAATGTTTTTCACAGCGTCAATTCGAGCGTTCAAGTTATCCATTGTTTGTTGTTATTTATAATATTTTTTTTCTTAATTGTTAAATAAAACAATGAATGAACTAATTGAAAATTTAGAAAATAACTTGACTGACAAGTTTAATTGGTTTAAGGGATTTTATGACCGTACAATCATTACCCAAGAAGTTCTAGACAAATTTTTAAAGGATGTGGACGAAACTGAATATATTTATAATCTCAAGAGAATGAATATTCCTTTTCAAGAAATATTGAGAAACAGTTCAGACTTTGAAGCTTATAATTCTATAGCAAAAGAACTTGAAACTAAACCTCACAAGAAAACTTGGTATATTGTAAATACCAGTGATTTCAAAAGGTCGCTATTTAATATGAACAATGATAAACTGGTTGAAGATTTAAAAGATTATTACATTAATCTAGAAACTGTTATGAGACGTTTTGTACACGGATTACCATTGACAGTTAAAACCGGCAAACATACACGACTATTGGGTGGACGAAGTCAAATCTCCACCAATCCCACACAATTTACGCGTGAGACACAGACGGATAACTTAATAGGCGATGGATTAGGTTTTGGATTTGGAGGACTACCTGGCTTAGCAAAACCACCGAGTGCACTGCCAACTACGCTACCTAGTAATCTACCAGGATCTAGCGGATCAGGTGGCACACCGGGTGGCATATTAGATGGTATAGCAAAAGGTGTATCAGATGCAGCAAACAGTGTAACTCAAGGTGTATCTAAAGGTGTATCAGACGTATCAAAAGGCGTGTCCAAGGGTGTATCGGAGGTATCTAAAGGTGTAGCCAAGGGTGTATCAGATGCAGCAAGCGGTGCATTAGAAGGTGTATCTAAAGGTATATCAGATGTAACAACCGGTGCATTGGGTAGTATATTGAGTGGTGCACCAGTACCAACAGACCCAACAGTCCCAAAAGGTATACCAAATTTAACAAATACGATCCCAAGCGGTGTTCCAGGTGTGCCAAGCGGTTTACCAGATGGTTTATCAGATGCTATATTAGGAAGTGGTTTTTCAGAAAAAGACAAGAATAGGTTGGATAGTCAAATAGGGGAAGAAAATATAAAAGTTATGAAAGAAAATAACTGCACAACCGTTCTGAATACCGTACGTTCAGAACTCTTCTTTACAGAGAGACTTACCAATAATATAAAAAATATTATGGATAAGGAATTTGAGAACATACGTGAACACTACAACAAAAAGAACAATGATCTTTTGGATATCTTGAAAAAAGAATTAGAGGGTCATCATGCAAAATTAACAACAAATAAAAACAAGGACACTTTTATACCTACTAATTTCGGAACTACCCCCATGCCACCTATATTTCCTACTGGTGAAGTTCCTACTGGTGAAGTTCTCCCAGCAGAAGACTCTATGAGGGATACTGTTGACAAAATATTTATACAAGTTCAAAATATTATTAAAGAAAATGAAAAATCTAAAAAAGCTATTGACGAAAAAATCGAAATGGCTTTTGGTGGAGTTACTCAGGGACTCACTAAAGTTCGTTACATGATCGATAAAGACGTTGACAATCCTAAAAATGCTAAAAATCCTATATCTCTTGTTACTAGAATAGAAGATTTACAGAAACAATTAACCAATGAACACAAAAATTTACCAGATTTAATTGCAGCTAATATTAAGATACCAGAAGCTAATGAAATTGTAAATCAAGTAAGTGCAATCCCTGCAGCCACATACGCAAATGTTAAGAGCTTTCTTGAAAGTGAACACGTTGTTTTGGTGCATAACCTCGAAGTTCTTATGAGTGATATAAAAAATGATATAAAAAATCTAAGGACACACATGTCGAATCTGATATATTGTAACAACTATTAAATTTTATGAATTTATTTGAAAGTTCAAATAAATTCTTCTTGTATATAATATAAATGTCTAAAACTGGATATATTTACATTATAGAAAATACCGTCAACGACGAAGTTTACATAGGCGCTACTACAAAATCTGTAGATCAGAGATTTAAACAACACATATACGATTCCAAAAATCCCACCACTTACTTTCACAAGTTTATGAACGAAACTGGAAAAGACAACTTTTCTATCAAAGTTATAAAGGAAGTTAATTTTGATGATATTTTTGAACTTTTAGAAGCAGAAAACACTTGTATCAAAAATTACGGTACTTTAAACATAAAGAACAACTACGAGTATTGTAAGAACAACGTAAACATGTGCAGTACCAAACAATCTAAAGTTTTTTCGGTTTGTAGATTTGTAGAACTAAGTGAAAAAGAATGTGTGGAAAACGCTCTTGCCTACGACGAAGTATTGCCTTACGAAAAATTTCTGTACCTTTTTCTCGATGAGAACACTGTGAACGTTATAAATTACATAAACTCCAATGATGTTATTACCATCAATTCACTACTATTGGATTGGTTGGGTTATGAAGGAGATATACAAAGGTATTCTTTTGTTAAAATGCTGATGAGAAACAACATACCTTTTGAATACTCTTCTGAGCCATGTGATAAAGACAAAAAACGTAAAATACTCACAATGAACTCTGGTGATTTTAAACACGTTGCTCTGTTGAAGGCAAAAAATTCAAATATCAGAATATACTTTTTATTGTTGGAGAAACTGGTGAAATTCTACACGACATATTTACAACATAAACTAAACCCAAATGTGTCAAACATTTTATGAAAATTTTAAACACAGTATGTGTTTAAAATTATAAAGATTTTTGTTACTTACTTATGAATAATTTTCAGACTTTTTTTCGATTTGTCTTATGCGTACTTTGCATATTGCCTTTTTTAATTCAGTTCTAATCTTTTTTATTTCTGGATCTTGATCCAATTCATATTCACTCCAAATTTTGTACACTGTTCTGATACTTATATTATACTTACTTGCAAGTTCTTTAGCGGTACTATTGTTTTTAGATAAATATATGAATTTTTTTTCTTCTTCAGTTAGCATCTTTATATTTTATTAAAGTAATAAAACAATATTGCAAAAAACATTACATATAAAGCTATTCTGTATGCGCCATTTCCAATGCATATCCAGTTATTTTTGAATAGTTCCAACATTTGCTCGTCTGTTTCTTCCTCTTCTATATATTCTGGAATGTTTTCGACTTCGGTATCTTCAGTATCACTTGATTCACTAGACTCGCCACCATCGGTTTCGTCGTCATTAGATGCTTTTTCGTTATTGTATACTTCTTCGTTGTAATATTCTTTTGTGAGTTCTACACCACTATCGATTTCGTCGTCATTATATGCTTTTTCGTTATCGTATACTTCGTGACTTACTTCTTCGTTGTAATATTCTTTTGTGAGTTCCATACCTTTATATATAAATATTAAACTTTTATAATTTAATTTTAAAGCTTTTAAGCTTTAAAATTTTAATGAAAGTTAAATACTAAGATAATTGTATAATTTATGAAAGATACGCGCGAACTGTAGCTTGATAAGGTTTACGACAAACTGCACAGTTAGTTAAAGATGGTGCGCACTGCGAACATGATACGAAATGTCCACAAGGCAAAAACACGATGTTTCTTTCTCGTAAATAGCAAATACAACAAAGCTCTATATTACTTGTTTGACTACAAGAAGGAGATGCTTCCGCTGTTGCTTCGGCTGTTATTTCAATTGTAGCTTCTGAAACTTCTGAAGATGATGTTGAATTATATAATTCGTTCACGTTATATTCAAATAACATTGGTGATTTATTAGTAGTCGCTTTTTGCACAAATTCAGTTCCTCTTTGAATATTTATAAACCCGCATTTTTGAAACCATCTAGCATGCTCGATCCAGGGATCTTCGTCTTCTTCCCAATTTTTAAGACCACCACCGCAATAAAAACAAATAGTATTATCGTGAATTTGAGTGTAATAAAACCCTGCCTCGGCTAATTTTTCAGAACTTTGAATTTCTTCTTTGGTCCATGTTTCGAAAGTTTTTAACCTGTTTTCGTAAGTGTTGTATGTTGGGTAGCAAGGTCCGCTAGTTTTTAATATTCCTAATTTTTCAGGATTAGATCTCTCAGTACTAGAAAAAGGTTGGAATTCTATCCCGTAAGGTTTATAATAATCGTCGTTATATTCGTCGTTAGTAACTTCTTCATCGTCGGTCATGGGTATATTGTTACACTGACGCCCTTGTACCAAATCACAATTCGGAGACCATTTTTTATGGTCAGAGTTCGGGTCGTCTCCGCGTTCCCAATATCCGATTTCAACACCACAAAACGTACATCTCACGATATCGTCTTCGTTTGTATAATAAAAACCACATTTAGCCAATTCCCTGGGTTCTAAAAAATCGCAAGGCCAGTTTCGATAAGTTTTAAAACGTTCCGATTCTTTGTGTAAACTTGTAGAGCAATAGTTAATATTAAATACTTTTTCCATATTTTTATATAATATTAAAATAATAATAAAAATATAAATTATTCAAATTTTTGTAATTTACAAATTACAAAAAGAAATATTTACAGTTATTGTATTATAACTCATTATAACTCTGACTCACTATGTTCATCATATTCATCTTGGTTTGAAACCTCGTCTGAGCATTCACTTTGTTCATCAGGTTCATCATATTCATCTTGGTTTGAAACCTCGTCTGAGCATTCACTTTGTTCATCAGGTTCATCATATTC
>WUQG02222080.1:0-93494 GCA_011317285.2 Androctonus mauritanicus
CATCGGTAATCCATGTGAATTCAGTCATTTAGGCCTTTAAATGAACGTAAAGACTATCAATGACTTGATTAATTGATCAATCAATGATTGCAATGTCATATTCATATTGATGGCCTTTACATTCGTATATGAGTAAAGATGAATGTAAAGGCCATTAATGATCCACGTGATTCAGTCATTTAGGCCTTTAAATGAATGTGAAGGTCTAAATGATTAAAAATCAATATATTCTGAAAATTTTATCAATTTTGATATTCTAAATATTACAAAATTTACTGTCAAGACATTTAACCCACATAGTTAGAAAATTTATCTAAATATTCATCCACCAAGATTATATATGTTTATCATATGAAAAATGATTTCTTTGCATTACAAATTAACATAAACTATCCCTTTTGATGGGAATTTCAGATTAAATTTAGTTTTAACTTAATCCTATTATATGCATATTTTGTTAACTTATACACAGTTAATCTGGAAAATAAAATTACGTGTATTTTTAGCAAAATATTGCTTATTTTAATCTAAAAAAAACGAAAAACACAACAATTTACGTCAAGGAAATAAGCAATAATTCGACTTTGGATTTGCGACAGAGGTTTTAAAGCAAGGAATATATGGCAGACATTCATAACATGTTTATGAAAATGGGTCAGTTTGTTATGCGCTTTGCATTTCCGTACGCATTAGTATAAAGAGAAAGAAAATAAAATTAAAAAAAACCGTACAAATTACACAATAAATCTCTCCAACAATTATCCAAAAAAAAAAGAAAAAGAAAAAAATCAATAAGTTTAAATACAATTTCAAGTTTCAAAATCGTGTTGCAACAGAGAATTCTACTTATTTATTGATGCAGACTTGTCAGGAAATGAAACATTTTCATTGTAAATATTATTAAAATGGTCCATTCCCAAATAAATACTCGTATAATACATTCTATGAGCTCCAAATCTACAAATTAGAAGTTTATAAATCCTCTAAACGAATTGCCAGTATATTAATTTAATTTACAGATGAATATTAGATAAGAGCCTTGAAATTTATATTTGTCACATGGTTAACAATGATAAAATAAGAAAAAATCTCGCTAATATTCAATCAGATAAGACTTTGTTCGCGTGACAAGATACGATGGTGAAAAATGCGGACTCCGGATTTCTATCCTGAAGGCATAAACAAACTTACGTCGCTGGTATAATTGACACGATGATTATTTTAAGAAGTGATGTCATAAGTGTGAATGATACTAATTTATAGTGATTAAAGGTCGATTCGGCTTCACCTTGACATTCATATTTAATAAGATTTTTACGTATATATCATATATTATATCGTTCTTTCGCTAACTGAATATAATAGTCTCTCTAGCGTGGAGTAAAGTTTTGTTAAATTGGTGTGAATAAAACGATTCTTAACTATCTTACACGTTGATTATTATATATTTATAGCGTGACGCCGGTACTCAACACGTTAATATTCAAGTCTTATCAATTATATCACGTAAATTTGCATTATATAGTCTGAAACATTATCCGAGTGCCAACTATACCTAACTACCTGCTTATACTAATATTTTAACCTTTATAACCAATTCCATTTAATGCATTAGTCTGGCAATTTAGCGTTAAATTATACGGTAAAAACTCACTGTAAACAGATTTACATTCGACGAATGGCTTCACTTTACCTTTTACTTTAATGATAAAGATCCGAGATTCTTCTTCTTAAAAAAAAAAATAAAATAAAATAATGTTTCTACAGCAAGAGCATTATAAGAACCGATAAGGATTGGTATAAAATAATGATGTTTATTTTATAGGTCAATAAAAGCGACTAATTCGCTCTAAATTACTGTAACTAAATAGTTTAAACTTAAGTTTGTTTTCCTGGATGATTTATCACGCTTTAAGTACGCATAAACCCATATATATATATACACACATGTAGTATGTTAATAGAGTAACAGTAATAAATTAATGCTCATAACTCCAATATATTTATGTTAGATTTAATAATTCAAACTGTTTATAAGATAAAGAATAAAAAAAAGAAAATAGATTCGTGTTTATCCAGACTCCATTTACTATAATGGAATGATGAACGAAATAAGTTTTTTATCACAATTTACACGGATCAACTTGTCTAAAATACAATTAGAAAATGAAGTCGAAGCTTTGGCACATAAAATAACTTTAAAACTTAATGTTATTTTATGTATGAAACCAACTTAAAACAAGTTCTAATTTTCTTTCTAGGTATAGATTAAGTTTTGATTGTTGTCTAAGGTTTAATGTTAATTAAATGAATCTGTTACCAAAACTTAATTCTTTAAACTTTATTTTAAATTTCTCTACAGAGGTTATTTACCTTTATCTACTATAATTACGCTATTTGACAGCATAATTTGGACTAATTACTCTTACTAATCTAATAAATGTCTCTCTCTCTCTCTTACACTCTCTCTTCTACCACACACATTCATACAGAAATATGTAACGATATTTTAAATGTGGTGATAATGTCGAATTTGTTGAATAAAAAATTGTTTTACCGGCAATTTATTTAACAATTCCAGTATTAAGATGTATAAAAAAATGATTAGTTTGATTAAATTACCGCTAATCAAATTTATCTTATTACCTTCTTCTTGTAATTTTCTTTCTCTTGTATGATTATTCATTACAATAAAATTCCGATGATGTAATGGCTTGTAAGATGTTTCGATAAAACCATTATTTTTCTTTAAAATTATATCTATAGGTTATAAATCATTATATCTTAAAATGACAGATAAAATCAAGCTGAAGAAATATATCAGAGAAAATGCTGAGTAATACCTTAGAAAAAAAAACAATTTGTTATTGTATGTTACAATGTGACAGTTAGACTCTGTCAGTAACAGAAAAACTTTCCTAAAAGTATAAAAAAAAACAAGAAAGAATTTTTTGCAGTTTATTATTTATTTATTTATTTTATTTTTTTAATTATGCGATTGGTAACGTAACGCAGTGAGGATAAAATTTAAGAAGAAAATCAATTTTTGAATATAAAAATTCGACACAATCTTATCTAACATTCTCTCACTCACACGGTTCGATTCTAAATCACGGAACACCTTGTTTCTTTCTCTCTCTTTTTTTTTTATACGCATATAACAAAACATTACTTCGAACGAGAAATAAAAAAATAAAAAATACAAAAATATATATCTTCTGTTTAACATCGGTTGAGTGAATCTATAGCCGTTTTTTACATCATTCACGGTTAGAATTTGACTAAAATTTGTATCTGCTAATACGTATTCCTGTTTTTCAACGTCATCGAGCGTACGGTTTCTTGATGCCCACTCTGTTGTAGTCTATATACTTCAACATTGTTTCATGCCTCATCAGAAACGTTGCTTTATGCACGTCTAGTAACATATGGCTTAACGGCATCATGCCGTTGTTAACGTTAATTGATGTTCGATCGAAATTCAATCCACCGAATTTTCTGATAAATTTCTTTAAATTGAATAAAGTCGAATTTCCAAATATTAAATTACACAAATGACGTCTTTTGTTATCATTAATAATCTTTTTCTCCTTTTAATAAGCTCGTTTAATTAATCCTGTCGTCTGTTGAATATTATTAAAAATTCGCCATTTTAATGGATAATAGCGAAGGATTATTATTATTTTTATACTTTTAAATTGTTGATAAATATTGCTTTTATATATATATATAAATATATATTTTTGCTTTTAAGTATATATATATATATAATGTATTACAATTTTAGCCTTCTCAAATTTTTATTACCTTTGATGATGCCCATCATGGGTGAAAATAAAATTAGAATTTGCTCTGACGTCCCTCTTCAAGTCTCTCGAGATTTTAAGTCTCCGATTTCAATGAAATTCGGTGGAAATGGATAAAAGGGACCACACGTTTTAGAATATCAGAGCGAGACCGATGTAAGGTTGTGCTGATTTTAAAACTCCAATTCTTAGATTTTAGAAGAAGAAAAAGAATATTTTTTATCGATTTATTTTTAAGAAAAATTTCATCATTAAAACTTCCAGAAAATATTTTTGTTTCTTTATCGTTTATTCTTCATATTTTCATCATTAATAATATAGATTGTTTCGATATATAAACATTTATCTTTCTTTCTAACGGTAGAGTAAACGATTAACTTGCTTAAAAAAATTATATATATATATCTATAATATATGATAATTTATTGTGGGAATATATCGATAGTATGATTTTCGAATCGAAACTTTAAAAAAAAAAAAAATAATATTCTGAAGTTACTGATGACACTTGGAAAAGAAAACTAAGATAATAATGACGATGACTTGAGGGAAGTGTCAAAGAAAACCATGAAGTGACCAAATGATTCTGCAAGTATTCCCCAAACACTCTTAACCTCAAAGACTGAACGGAGACAGATCGATCTTGACAAGAACTGAACAGTGATCTAATGATTATCTAAGGCAAAAAACTTTTAAAACTGTTACAGATTACTTCTTGTATTCTTTTTTTTCCACCTTGGTCTTTTAAAAATCAGTTTATGCAAGAAATCTTTTAAGAGAAAAAATAAAAATAATAACAATAAAACAAAAAAGAGAATTTATTCTATTTTATTTTAATTAATCTTCCGTTGTCTATCCTTCTTTAGATAAAAATAGAAAAAAGTTTAGCGGAAAAATTTCGTATAGAAACCGCACATTCAGCTGGAGTATAAAGTGGTATCATCTGTAATCCTCGACTAGATATTCCTTTTTTTTCTTAAAAAGGAATGTTATACAAGGTGTATGTCTTTCAAATAACAAGGTAGAAAGGGATTTGGTAGTAAAACAAATCCATATATCTTGTCGACATCTATCATGTATTTACAATGTTCAAGTTTATATAGTGTGAAATATTTATGAATCTCTATTTAGTCCAGGATTTTATAATGAATATTTTATGAGTTATGCTATTTGATATTCCAGTATTAGATTTTTTTATATCAGCCATAGAAAAATATATATGTATATAATAAAAAAAGAAAAATCCTGAAAATTGTTTCGGAAGCCAATTGACAGTCCTTAACGTAAACGGGATAACGATAATGCGTCTTAATTAATTAATAAAAATTTTCGCTTACGATAAAATATAATTACGAGTTTATTAACGTTAAGAGCGGAAGAGAGTTTCGATGATATATTATCAACTTTGCAATATTAGTTTTCCTGTTGTTGTACGGCGATAATTTTAGTAATTTAGAACTTACTGAACGATAACGGGACTTAGAAGAACAAAACAGACACCTGACTGTACACGTGTGTAACGACAGAGCATGCTCAAATCAGACAGAGTCCGGCGCCTCACCCACATATCACGTCGTCATGGAGGACTATAAGAGGAAGCTACAAGGCAGTCGAGCTACAGTGAGGATCGATCGGACCAACATGCAGCACACGGCACGTGACAGCATACTATCTCTGTGATTACATTGCTTTGTGACTACAACTTTGTTTGCACTATGGACAAACTTCTACTACTCTTGCTTTTTACGTCTTCCTGTGCAGCAACTGCTGAACAAGGTGAGTGGTTTTTTTCCCTCTCTTTCCTGTAACCGTTTAACCTTAATTCGTTTGATTAAGGTGTCATTGTGGGAAAAGAGTTTTACAAAAGCAAAAGTATATCTTTTAGAGGCGCCTCTCGGACGGCTTCAATTTTCGATTCATCAATCTCTTCCTTGTCACGTGGCTTGCTATCACCTGTCAACCTGATGAAATGACATCACACCTTGTTGTATGCAATTATTTAATCATTATAAATGGATTAGAACCGGTAGATTCGCGCTTTTAAACGACTTGGCTTTCGCTCAAATGACTCGATCTGATTCAACAACAAAACTGCGAGTATAAAAGCAACAAAACAGAACACATATATATAAAAAAAACTATTAAATCCACTATTAAAACAATTCTCTTAATGAGGCAAATAGTAAAGTGATGTTAAAGATCTCATGTTTCCACTTTAATTTCCACATTCTTCTCTCTTAAAAGTAATCAACCTTAACTTCAGAAAAGCGAAAAAAATATTTTTGCACCAGTATTCTTCTTCTCTTTTTTTCCCTCCTCCTTCTTCAAACAATGTCAATGGCAAAATTACTTCATTTATGAATATTTAATTATTTAATATTGGGTATACTCATCTTCCATTACTTATCAATACCCAAAGGTATGCTTTGCTTAATTGCGAATTAACACCTCTTTGTATTATTAATATACTGATAAAGATAAATCTGTATTTCTATATTTATTATATTAACACAAAGGAAAACAGAAAAAGTCAATGAAATTTTTAAAAATTAAATTTAAAAAAAAAACAGGGCTTGAGTTCAGCATCTTGCTTTTTAGTCCCGAAGCACTGTTTGCAAAGAGTTTTATAAATCTTTAATCTCACACAGAACGTTGGCATATATGAGATTTAAAAAAATATCCTAATTTAATTATTTATAATTAAAATTATTGTCGAATTTTCGAGATTTTATAATTCATATATATCGTATAGATTTATTTTATGATTCTAAAAAAATTTTTTTCTTCTCTTGGAATGACTCCAAGAATGTAGTTTGCTGTCAAACACTTTATAAGTTCATTGTAACGGGTTATAACCTCACTTGTAATTATCAAAATTTAAAAGATTATAAAGTACTTAATAATAACAACTAAATTATTTCTTTTTTTTTAATATTTAAATTATTATTATTTAAAATTTTACAATTTTTATGTGGATATCATGACGCGCTACAGGATAAACCTGCTATCAATACTCCTTTAATGCAAAATTTTCTGAAGAATTTTAAAAATGTATACGGAATATATTAAGAAAGATTTTGTAATTTTTAAGGTTAAAAATTTTTTTTCTATTTAATTATTCAAAATCGCTTTTCTGACAGTTCGAAATTATCATTTTCCTACCCTAAAGCTTTAATTCTTCATTTTATGATAACGAGACTTGATCGAATTATAAGAAACTATATATAAAATTTATTAACCGCCAAAAATAGAAAATTTTAATTAAGATACATTTATAATTGAATAGGAAAAATTATTCTGAAGAGAGCAATGCGACTCATTTCATAGAATCATCATAAAATGTGGCAAAATTTATTGTAATATATTATTATTATTCTCAATTATAGCTTAGTTGTTCTTCTTTAATAGATTATTTCTCTCATATTCCTCGAATAATGAATTAAAATCCGACTTTTCACTAGTATTTATAAACCGTTCTTCGAATGTTAGAGTCACACTCCAATGTAAATCCACCCAAAAAAAAAATAATAAAACAATAATTCAGTATGAAATTTTTTCCAGTAAAAAAGTAATCTGTATAGATAGTATATAGATCAGAGAACATCCAACATATTTTCTTCTAAACTAGTAAGGATGTCTTTGGCCATATAATGCATCTAATCCTTAATCCTTTTCTTGTAACTTTTGTACTACTAAATCCTTTCACACTGATCCTGTTGAAATATATTGAAACCATTCTTATCGGATATGAGTACTGCAAACAATAAAAAAATATAAAATATAAAAAAATATACAGTATATATATAACTTATATAAAAAAATCGTTTAAGTTTTATTCAATTCGCGGAAAAAGCACTGAAGAATAATATTCTCTTACTTGTAATCTTTAAATTGTATCAATAAATATAAAATATGAAACTTAATGCAACTCTTGAAGGAAAAGAAAAAGTACGTACTTTAATATAGCGCAATAATAAGCTCACATTTGTAAAACGACCACTCAGATTTATTACACAGTATAGAAAAGAATTAGATTATAATTTGTTCTCAGTAATTTCTTTATGTTTTTTTTCCTCTTTCTTTTACATTTTATTCTAAAAATATAAATTCGTAAGCATGCATGCTTATGTAATTCAACCTCTTACAAAACTATCTTTACTATTTCTTATACAGTAATAATATTAGAAAGACAACAACTATAATGTCTAATCTTGTTCTCTATGGTGTAAGAAATTTTTTACAGTAATGCCATTTACTCTAGAAAATCTTGAGATCACGTATAAGAGGGAGAGAGTGCTACGTTTGCTACGTGATTTCTGACAGTTAAGGAGATTCGTTTTAGTAGATAGGAACTATTATTGTCTCTCTCTTTATATATATATATATAACCTCTAAAATCTTTCAAAATTATGCATCATAGTAAGTTATATATAACTATACACACAAAACTCACATATATACATATATATATATATATATATACAGTATATAAACTCACATATAATCGTATCTAATCCATCAAGGAGCAATTAGTGTATTTGACCTATGGAAACATTTCGTAGTATATCATTAAGTAAATTAAGACGAACCAATTGCATGATTCTGCAACTACAAAGCTACCGAATTCTAGTTATTAAATCTATGAATTTAATGTAATTTCGGAATAACTTGAAAATACTTCGTCATACAACAAACTTTAATTGGTAAGAAACAAATCTTCTTTCATTAAGGAAAATAAAAAAAAAAAGAACAATAATAATAATTATCAAAAATCGAGTTTAACAATCAAAACCACAATTGATTTACCTTTAAGAAAAAAAAAACATTTTTTTTTATTTGTACAATTTCTTTTCAATCCTTCTAATAATCAAAATATTCGCCTTCTTCTAGGAGTTTTTTAAGTGCTTTTCTTCATCTTGTACTTATATATATAAAAATTCTTCATTTCGTTGTTTTTAATTTAAGTTAACAACAGAGTTAAACACGGAGGAAAAAAAAAGGAAAACCATCTTATCAGATGGTAAAATTGGAGACACTCAAACCAATCTTAAAAACGCAGAAAGGAAATTTCTTTGAAAGAAATCTTCTTATATTAAAAATCTGATTGTTTCAACATAGTATATAATTTGCATAAATTTACATTAGATTTGAACAGTTTTGACTTTACCCAAAGTATTCTACTTGCTGTATTCAAATATAATCTGCAATAGAGTAAGAAAATTTTATATATATATATATATATCAGAAAACTTTCATTTATTATTAAAAAAATAATATTGACGAGTGTATTTAAGAGATTTCTAAATTATATATATAACTTATTTAAAAATGTAACGTGTTGAATCAACTTAACAATGTTTATTCCATTCTATTGCCATTAAGTGTGTTTTTATTGATCTTGTTCTCATCAGCAATGCCTTTCTATTGATTTCGTTACCTAATCTTGGAAACCTCGTCCAATAGCTAACTAAAAGACATTATCACCTATCCAGTTCTAAACAGGCTTTCTTTGCTCCCTCCTTTTCTCTCTCTCTCTCTCTCTATCTTCGCTCTCTATTCTCTTGTATGTGTACTCTGCTGCATTTCTACTCATCACAAACCATTCAAAAGAATTGAAAGGGGTTTGGCTCCAAGTTCTTCTGCAATGCGAGACAATCATATGGTTGTAATAGAACACAAGGGAGACAATTTTCTGTAATTTTCAGGGGTGGAGTTGTAACAAGGAATAGCATTTCTGCAGATGAGCTCGGATCTGTCCGTTTGTCTTTACATCAAAAGAAATGAACAGAAAAGAAATTAGAAATAATGATCTCCCATTTGACATTAACGGATATTTGTCTCGAAAACTTCTAACTCATTGAATTAGGTATTAGTGTAGAAGTTTTCAAAAATTCATTAAAATAACTTATTCCGGATAATTATTCTCAATCAGGAAATTCGTATAGAACTTCGGTTGTATTTTTTTTTATCTTTAATTTAACGATAAAATTTATTAAAAGTATATTTAGTAATGCGAATTTTTTTGAGGTCTGAAGTTTTTATAAATATTTAAAATACTCCAGATTCTATGTATCTTCTTCTCGACGGTTCGATTATCTTAAAAATTTATTATAAAAATGGAACTTTTTATTTCTTTATAACTTCGAGCTTCACTTATGCATTAATAGATTTAATATCTTAAAATTTTTAAAATATTCTTCGATATTTGTATAATGACATCGTTTCTTAATTTATATGCTTAACGTGAATCACTCTATTAATTATAACAGTTACGTAAATAATAAGTAGTAATAAATATTGTAATAACGTTTTTATATATTTCTAGTGAATGAGATCGTATAAACTGTTTAATAAATGGCAAAATAACGAAATAATGAAACATTTTATCACAGGAATACTCGGGATAACAACCACAGACGTTTCCAATTCAGATCAATATCTCTAGATTGAGATCAATTGTAAACATGGTACAATACAGTGATTACAGCCATGTTTTAATTATTGTATTTAACACGTTTTTGTCTTGTTTTTTAGTAAAAAAAAAATCTCTGATGAAAGTTTTTCTTAAAGCATAAACATCTCAGGTAATACGTTTACTTACCCGCATTATCTCCAAACCTATTTTAGAATCTGAACTAGATATATATTCATAGCTTTTGAGATACAATAGAATATTTAAGACATTTTTAATTAAAAAAGAAACTTAAAATATTCATTTTTTACTGTAGCGGATTTTATAGTTTTTTGCCAATCTGTATATTTGAATATTTGTTATTCATGAGTCGAAAATTAAGATGAACTTACATAGTATTAAAAGAAATAAACATTAAAATTTAAAGAATGGTTATTCTTTCAGTACAAAGTGATAAAAATTTGAACAAGTGACTCTAAGTAGATTTAATGCATCCTATTTTTTTTTTCTTTTCAATATTATTTCAAGATCAGAAGACCAATCTCGAAGCAAGATGGTTGATAAAAGCAATATCATCTCTCAAGGGTCTACTGGTTCCTTTCCCCACTCGTTGTAAATTTAGTTTTGATCGAATTCTAAACATAATAATTATAAAAGATAGATTTTATTACCTAAGTGTGTATTGCGATAAAAATACTCACTTTAAAAATATTCTGGGACCACACTCTCTATGAGTACAGCAAGTGTGATTTGTATGTAAAAAATTTGAGTAAAAAATTTGAGTAAAGATATTTCTAAATTTTTTCTTTTTTTCTCAAAATTTAGTTTAGAAATTATAAATTTTCTATCCAAAATTTAAAACATATTAAACGCTGGCATCAAAGTAAAATATGCATCATTTATTTTCCATCGATATATATATATATATACACACCTACCTACACGTCTAAGTTTTTTTAAACCAAATTTAAATAATATTACAATTAAACTAAACTTAAATATATTTAAAATGACTACATTTACAAGTATTTAAATATTTAAAACCGTTCTCGAAACATTTTTCTAATGATTTCAATCTTCGTTAAGAAAAAAAAAAATAAATTTTTTTTGCAAATTGATTAGTATCTGAGAAAACTTCTGAAAAGATTTTTTTACTGAAGGAAAAACACGTTTTTAAAATAAATTTCTCTGCATTAAAAAAATCAGAGCGACGAGAAAAAAAAATTGCATGATTCCATACATTTTAAAGTTAATTTGCAAGTGATCCTCTTAACATTCTTAAAAAGGTCTTTAAAAACCATTGAAGTGTAATAACGCCAACAATGAAAAAGTTTTTATTTATTGCATTCAATTACATTAAAAAGGGGGAATAGTTGACAGATTTAGAAGACAGAAAATAGCTTAGAAACAAGAGTAGTTTCTCGTGTCTAAAATCCTTCCGTTTCTGGCATGTTTGCCCTGGAGATAACTAGCTCTCCCCATTTTTTTTTCCTTTGTTGTTCCGCTTCATGCCTGGCTGAAGACCTCTGTTGGGGATACATTGGTACTCAGCATCCATTGGTTCTTGCATACTGTAACAAATGATAACGCAGAATCGTGTACTAGTCTTGCTAGGGATTTCAGATGAGGTATAATTAGGTTACGAAGGCCAAAGATCGTTATCAAAAAAGGAAATATCATTCATGAATGGAATGCACTTCTTTCTGATGCGTTTGATTATCAGTTGCCTCTTTCTTCTTCTCTCTCTCTGATCTTTCGAGAGAGGAAAGAAGGAGGGAAAAAAAACCATTATTATTAAATTTTAATAGAACATAAGTAGAACTTTATAAAAATTTATAATAAGAAATATTTTTTTTCTGAGAGGAAAAAAAACCATTACGGATTTCTGATCACGAATTAAATTATTATTTTTTAAATATTATAAGAAACTTTACCGAAAAATAGAATTAAAGACCTAAATAATCTTTGAAAACTGCTTAAAACTTTAAGAAAAAAATTATATTAAGGTAATGTAACTGGAGAAAACTTAATCTAGCATCAACTACTTAGTCCAATCTACTCATAAAATAATTTTTTCCTTCATAATGCGATTAACTTTACAAACCTAAAGTGAAATTCTCGAAAGAATTCCTTGATTACAAACAAATACTCTAATCGTTTCTATCTTTTACAACGATTAGACTATTTAAATTCGTAAGTACCTAAAACAAAATTAGAAAATATGAAAAGATAATATCCTACCAAAAGTACAGAGATGCAAATTTTAACATCAGTAAACATGTATTTATTCGGATCAAAACAAGAAGAGATAACGACATTGTAACAAAATGGCATATAAATATTTATAACAATTAAATATATCATGCAATAACGAACAGAAACTGGAGAATTATACGATACATTCGCAGTATATATTTTATCTTGTTTACTCGTCTGTTATGGAATTTATAATATTTATTTGTTTCTCTATTATATTTATATATATATATATGTGTGTGTGTGTATGTGTGTATATATATAATATGATATAAATTCAATTACATAAAATAAAAAATGATAACTTATCTGGTTTTATTCGACAAACAAATAGGAAAAGTAATTTTTTATACGGATATAACTACTATTATTGATTTGATTTGTGTAGAAATGTTCAAATCAACGCATTCCTCATAAGTAGAACTTCCTCGCACAGATATGAAAACGCTTAGGTACTACATCCACAGAAACCGCATAATGTTCCGGATACATTTCTATCTCTATCTTTCTGTCACAGAAAGTTGCTTGCGGGTGAATCATAGTTGCAATCATTGAACGTGAAATAGCCTTTAGATTTGAAATTTAATATGATTTTAAGAAACGTTACCTTGTGCTTGTATTCAGTTGAGTGCAGTTGTCTGCAGCTTACGATCACACCTATTGCGTTACGGAATGTAACCTTATTTCCATGATTCATGGAATTATATATTACGTCCAGCTGAACGAGGTCTTTTTTCTCTCTTTCTTTTTTTTCGTGTAACAATATCTTTCGAATTCATTTGGTATAATAGTATGTAACTTTTATTTTCTTATGGAATAAATTGGAAAACAAGAAATTGTTTGAAGTCACAATTTCACAGTTCAGAAAACAGAGAAAATTTATTATCTAATTATAAACTCTATGGTTATGTAAAATATACATAAAAAAAAACAAAGTTTTTCTGTAATTCCCTTAAATATTATAGTAAAAAAAAACAGTTATAAAACGTTAAAGAAAAATTCTTTTTTAATTCTTTTTTTAAATAAATTTTCCCAATTAACTACTAAATTTAATTTAAACATTTATTAATTGTTTACCAAAAATTTTCTTATTAATTATAATTATTTATTTGCATAAAATCGATAGTAAGCAAAGTAATTTAATAATAAATGGTTAACATAGAGCACAAATAAACTTATAAATATGTTTTTCGTTAATATTCATAGCATGTTAAAGAAATCGTTATAACAAAATTGTTATCTGAAGTAGGATATCTACTAGAGTATCTAGGATATTATCTGTTACAATATTTATATCAAGTAGGTCTATATTATAATATATATTAAATGGCTACAAGATGTTTTGTGGAGCTAATAGAACTTACTTCTTATGGAATCAAGTGGAAGAAAGTAGCAAGAAAGGAAAGATCCTAATAGCAAATTTGTTATTGTGTAAACTTAGTTAGAATCATACTAACGGTTCTAAAGAATTCACTCTCTTTTGAAGGGAATATGTTCATAACTTGATGGGCTTCCAGCTGGCGAACCAAGATAAAAATACTTCTGCTATAGCCATTTTGCTTCTATAAATGCTATAGATTTGGTTTGAATTGAATTGAAAGTGAAGAGTGGTTTTCAGTGGATCTCCATGTTATTTGTTTATTTTTTCACGATAGTGAATTAAAATTATAATGTTTACAATCTCTGATTCACTTATATATATTATTAATATAATTTTAATTCAATGAATGCCGCAAACACGCTGTATTCTTCAAATATTCTTCATTTTATTATACGTCGAATATCAAGTAAATTTTATTTATCTTACAGCTGTAAAGTGAGAGAAAGTAAGAGCATTGATGGCATGCACCCATGACCATTGTATGCAACTGAAAACTAGCACACTAGCCTTGATGAGCCATGATGCTTTTGACAATTTTGCTAGCTAAAACAAACTTTTGCTGGTCATAAATCGATTTAGCTAGTGCTCTTACTTATAATGATTATCATAGAAATGTTTTAAAATAAAAAAAAATATTAACCCGATTTTAATCTATAAAAATCTGAATAGTAAGATATCTTCCTATATTTTTATACTTAATTATATAAATTTATCTTAAAAAATATTTAATATAATTATATATTTTTAAAAATATACTTTTGCTTTAATAAAATTTTTTTATTCTATCTTCACATCAGATAAACAACAATATTGATCGAAATATATAATTATGAATTATTTTGAAAAAAGCTATTCCTGTGATAAACAAAACACTACAGTTGCAACGCAGACATCAAGAATATATATATATTTTGTGTCGAAAGTAGATGATGTTGGTCATTGCTTTACTCTGCAAATATTTACTTGTCTTGACCAACAACCGCTGAAAGATCTAGGCTTTTACTGTCAGACATCAAATATTCTTTTTCCCTAGAGTTCTCTTTAAATACAATATTCTGTTGATACTTTTAACGCTAAATTTAAACTAATCAACTTTACATTTAATTTACAAAACAGCTTTTTCGGCTCCAAGATTAATATTGTTGTATATTAAATTTATAAAATGTCATTGTTATTAATTTAAAATAAGATAAAGTTATATTATAATTTTATTTATGGTACACATTTAATTAAATATCATCTAGAGATTGCTTATATTTGAAAATAACCACAATAATTTAAACTTAAAATGTTTTTTAAAAATTTAATTTTTAAAGATTTGCTAAACATTACAAGAACTCGCCCCTGTAAATGTATCTTTGCTGCTTAATTTTTCAAGAGTTGAGGAAAAGCCATCTTTAATGGAACTTTTCAAACGTTTAAAATAAATTCGAAAAATAAGAAAGTATCTTGTGAAAAATTAAAACAGAAGAAATATAAATTAATAATATCGATTTAATCTAATTTATAAGAGATAATTTTCGAAACGAGAAAATATAATTCAACGTAACAAGAGAGGATTATTCTAAACAAAAAATAGTGTCATAGCACAGAATAACTTATAACTTCAAATTGTCATCTTCTGCACCAAGGAAACTAAAATGTTCAGATTTGTCAAGTCCGGTTGTTAGTGCAAAGGTGAATTTATATGTCGAACTACATTGAGTCTGAACAATACTATCGTCCATCAAACCAACAATCGTTTCTTTTGGGAGATATTAGACTGAAAGAATGAAACCTATCTGAACCGGGTGTTTTCTAGATATGATACTTTATAACCTCGACAGGTATTGTATGAAGACATAGTTAAGTACATCGAAAACTGTTTTAAGTTTAGGACATGATTCCATTTAGATTTTCCAGTATATTTGCAGTTCATATTTTTTTTTCTTTAAAAAAAAAATTGTATATGATTGCATTTCTCGATACACTTTTTCATAATTTATCTGTCTATTTTTGTAATTCTGCTAGAAAAAAAACAAAAAATTATGATTTATATTTTAGAAAAATGTGAATATAGTCCTTTCCTAAAGTAGCTGAACACATAAAACTTTGAATTATTCATTAGTAAAAAAAATAACACTGTTAGTTAAGACACATTCATGTTAGTAAAATTCTTTCTAGCAATGACAAATTGGTGAAAAATACCAAAATATACTCTGTCTTGAATAATAAACTCTGCTTTAAAGAATATATAAAATGTAAGATTTGGCATTCTAAATCCTTCCTTTCATATACAAAAATTTTTGATAATTACAATAATTTTTATAACAGGCTCAAGTGGCATTTTATTTTAAAAAATTTTAATATAGAAAGAAAATCGAAAATATTGCTTTAAATTTTTTCTAAGAGATTTATAATAAATCTTTTTCCGAATAAGAAAATTTTGATTTTATTGTACACGGTAGAAAACTTCAAGAAAATCGATAAAGTAAAGGAAACGACCAAAATTCCTATGCCATTCCACTTACTGCGAGTGAATAAATAGTAATGTGTTAACCAAGTACATAATTGATGATGCAACCATTTTAGCCCGTACAAAAAGTAATATAGAAATTTTTTTTCGTTAACTATTAAGAGAGAGAGAGAGAGAAAATTAAATTATTTTCTTGTTAAGAAACATTTTAAATTAGTATATTAGCAAATTGGCATAAATCGTGATACGAGTGTCTAGCTGTAATTATGTAAATTCGCACAATCAATATGTAATTTATTTTTGAACCCATGCTTCTAAGAAAAATTTAAAAAATAATCTAAATATTACTTTTATAAACAAGGACAAGTCTCGAAAAATTTTTTAGCTTGCCAAGAAAAATGTACATATATGTATTCAGAATTTTTGGTTTACACTTTTTAAATTTTCATTAAATAATTCAAGGATCGCGAAGAATTTCTTATCATGTAAGCGTATCCAAAATAAATTTAAAATTTTAATGAATTTATAGCGATCCAATCGTAGAATTCGACCAGTTAATTACCGCGATCAATAAGATTATGACAATAATTCTGTCGGTTTATTAAAATCTTAACTAGCAGTTACAGTGGCCATTTTTAAACTAAATCATATAGGATGCAGAAGAGCAAAGAAAAAATTTAACAGTGATCATACGTAATCTATAAAACTGTATAGAAATTATTTATTATTTTGGCAGACAGTTTCATTACAGTAGTTCCTTAATATAATTTTCATTTCATCCGTTCCAACAGTCTTCTCTCTCTTAGATGCAAACATCCAATTACAAGTCTCATTATTTAGTTTCTGTCCAAAGACTGTAATTGAATGCCATTGCTTTGTTTTGATAAAAGTAATCTAATTTCTATCTTATATTAATAGACTATAACTTATTTTATGTATTTTTAGATGTTATAAGTACGATTTAGTTTTTTTTTTCCAAATAGATATCAGTTTAGCAACTCTATTATTATTCGTTCTTCTTCTTTCCATTCCTAAATTTATCTGAATATTCCTTAATTCTATTCTACGTTTAATTTTGTAACTTATGCAGAAAATACGTTGATAAGTACTTAACCAAATTTATTAATTTTATCCGGTTGCTTTGCATTTTTCAAATATTTTAAAACTTGATATCGTTTATTTAAAATATTTTTCTTCTCTCGCGAGAGATTCTGCAAGATAAATTTTTCCATTCATTTTTTAGTTTCTGGTATTTATTAATTCCTAAATAATAAATATAAAAGTTTTTTTCGTATTTTGGTATCTCGATAAATATATATATTTTTTAAATGCCATTGAGATATACCTGATATACCTTACTTAAAAATAAAGATAAAAAAAAAAAGAAAGACAGAGACAATCGTCACTGCATCGAACAGACAACTAAGCAATGTATTTTTTGCATGACTGCAGAGATTTCTGCAGATTTAAACCAAGATAAAGAACTCAAACAACATTGAAATTGGATGAATGATTGATTGCTTGTCTTGTTCCGATAAAAACCTTTAAGAAAACTAACGCTTGTTGTATTGAAGAGATAAACACATTTCTTTATTTCTTATACCGTATAACACTTTTAAAGTTTATGCAAAACCTTAATCGTGTTATTGTTTTTATGGTAATATTATTATTTATATTGTTTACCAAATAAGTTTTTTGGTAGTGATGCAATATAACAATTGTTTACGACATTTTCTTTTTAACTTAATGTTATTTTAAAATGCAATTTTGCCGATTTAAAACGGCTTAAGAATTCATCAGTTTTTAGTCAGTCTTAATTAATTTTAATTGTGTTTGCACGGTTTTTAAGAATATATGTATTTTTTATTTTTTTTTTAATTCTGTTCGTTCGAAACGGTTCGGAATTAAAAAAAATATATATAAGCTTATATTAAAAATACGAAGAACAGCTTTTACGATTTTAAATTAAATTATTGTTAATCAATTGAAGTGCATCTTTTTTTTTCTTTGTGCGAAATTCAAATAGAATTATTTTTCTTGTAAGTCATTTTTTTTATTGTTATAAAACCATCAAGTATTTTCTTTCGTTTTGACCATACTTTGTAATGGTTTAATCAACGCTTTTTACGACAACAATCAATCAATGTAGAGTTAAATTGTCTCAATGTTGAACATCTACAAAAGTGCAAAGTCCTTCTTCAGACAATGAGATAAGACAATGTCGTTAGGTTGCCTCCAAACCTCATTTTCTCAGACAAGTGTCTCGTTTCCTGCATTCGTTATCACCAGAATAGAAGTTTTCGAGCCTCTAGCTTTATACCCTGTTGTAGTAAGAACCAAGCTCAAAGGCATGCGAATGTTTTCTGTAGGTTGTGAACGAGATGATGTCTGTTTTTCGTCGCCTTGAATTTACAGCTTCCAGCATTAATAGCAATCAAACCGTGAAAGCTTAAGCTGTTCTAATCACTTTACGTTAAAGAAAATGGCTTTTTTTACCGTTAACTTTTAAAAATAAATCCGAAAATTTAACGAATAAATTTAAAACAAATCCCTTTTAATTATGTGAAATTTATATAATGCGTTATAGAGAAAAATCTTAATTTTCCAGTAAACTAAAAGAAAACAGAATTATGTTGCTTAAAAAAGTGACAGAATTACTTTATTATGCGGTGCGGATTAAGCATTCGGTACCAAAAATTACAATTAAGTAAAACTGTACATTCTGATTAACGATAAGTAACTGCCATTCAAACTGATATTTAAACAAAGGTGCGGTTGTTTCTTGCACGTTGTTACATACGTCATTCTGCCTTCACGTCATTTCTCACTTTCTGTCGTAATTGGTAAAATTAACTACAGTGTCATTATAATTAGCCAGCCGTTGAAATGTTCCGCAAGATAAATGTATCCCAGGACATTTACATGAGAGAACCCCATTGTAATTCAAATGTACAGCGACAGTATTTATAGTTAACCATACAAATTATACTGAATTGACACCCATTATCCTTAAGTCATCTATCCCTAATGCTGAAGAATGTTTCTGCATTAACGGCATTAATCTGTATATAAAGAATTATTCCTTCGTTTCCAATATAAAATTATACGTTTAACACCAATCTCTCTCTATATAGTTCAATCATTCAGGTACGTCAAGACAAGTTGCATTATCTTCTCTTAAAAATCGCAGTTTTTGCCGAAATGTATAATGTTAACTGAGCATAATTTAAGTTTTAATTCATTATTAGATGATTTCCTTTCCGAATTTTTGAAAAAAAATGCTAATTTTCTCACCATTTAACCGAGTTAACAATTTTATTTGAATGAATGGACCATAACTAAAAACAATTCTCGTTTAATCTGATATTAATTGGGAAAATAAGTTTGTTTTCGGTTTATTATGGTCATAAAAACGTTAAAAAAAGGCTCGATAAGAACAGCATTCTTAAATTGATTATGTAGTTTTTGTTATTAATATATATATATATATAATAAACATAAAACATGACGACGAATCATATCAAAATGGAAACCAACTTTGCTGTTTTATTATTATTTTTTTTTTCTAAATAAAAAACGTAGAAAAGAAGATGTATAATAAATTAAGGTCGATACTTCTCTCACTACAACTTTTCGACTTCTTATATTAGGTATTACAGTCGGAAAAAGTAAGAAAAACTTTTATCCCTCATGACGTGAATTAAATGAAACGTTGCTCATGTGCTCATAGAAGAAAATGAGTTTAATAATCTATCAGAATAATAATATTTTTTTTTTTTACTCGTACCTTATTCTGTTAGAGAAAAGAACGAAATATTCTATCACCACATTCGCCAAATAAATTATTTTTAATTATTATTTAATAACGTAAGTGAAAGCATCCATTAAGGAATTTCTGTTATATTTTAACCAAGGATTTATACTTAGAGCTTAACAGTTAAGACAAGCTACAAGAGTGATGTAAGACGTTGATTCAACTTCTTACAAGAGTAAATGAAGTTAAATTTCTGTGTCTGTCTAGTATCCCAAATAATCTCCCTTGTACTCTATTAAAGTAAGTCATGACGAAAAAACTCCACTAAGAGTTTAGACACATCTTCGTTTACAAAGATCAAAGTAAAAATATTCGCTACAACAGACTGGTGCAGATTCTCTAATACTTTTAATATATTCGGCGATAAAAATTTCTTAAATATTTTTCTCTTGTTTTCTTTTCTTAATTGAAAGCGTTACGACGCATACAAATGCTATTTATAGTGTACAATTATTCTCTTCTTGTCTTTTATAAGAAGAGAAAAGATCTTTCAAAAGAGAGAAAGCTTGGATTTTCTAATTGAAAGTATTTTCCAGGTGGACGGACTCTTCTGTTGTTTTAATTAATTATCTTTTGATTAAAAAGATGTTTAATCATAAACTCGCAATTGTCGCGGCTCTGTAGAATAGTTACAAATTTCTTAGTTTTAATGAAACTTATTTTGGTTAAATAATTAAAGATTTATCGAAATTAAAGAAACGATCCTTGTATTAATTTTTTTTCCTTTTTCTTCTTCTTCTTCTCCTCTTTTTTTAATAATAATAACAATATCTGAAGTGGAGTTTTAATAAATTTTGTTTCTGTAGTAAAAGACATCAAGAAATTTAATTTAATAAATGCGTTTATTGAGGATTTTCTTATGTAAATACGATGTTTATAAACGACTATAGCATCGCATTTTCTCGACATTAAGAATATTATTAAGTCTATCCAGATAAAAATTTATTTATCGAAGAGTAATACGATTTAAAAAGAAAAAAATTTTTTTTCCTCTTCTATTATCTCTCTAGTCGATAGAATCGAACTAAACTGATTTTTATTGTTACTTATCCACGTTGATTGCAGAAAAAATTAGCCCTATAATGAAATATAACTTTGTCGTAACAGAATAAGATCTAATACGATCCCTGAAAAGGTTCCATCTGTCGGTTACAAGTATGATCTTCAAAACTGTCAAAGAAGCAAAAATGACAGGTGAGTATGAACCACAAAAGAAAAAAAAAATGAAAAGAGACCTGTTGAAATAATTCACCGAATGGGCTACAGCTGGACGATTGACTGTAAGGTTTATTACATAAAAGTACTTCCATAACATAAACGTACCTTTATTGAATCATCTTCCTTTATTGATTCTCTTGAAAGATGTCGGTGAGTTGTCCTCTTTCAAATGGTTTTGTGACAGTAGAAATGGTCGCACGCAATCCAGATACACGGTGAAAGCTTAATACCATTCTATTTCATCATATAAAAGTACACCTGTATCAATACATGAGCTTTTTTCTATATAGAAAAAGTTATCAATAAAAAAAAACTGTTTTTATAACTCTCCTTCCCTCCCTCTTATATAACTCTTCCATTTTAATATAAACTGACGAAAATATATACTATAATAAATTAAAATATTAATCAAAGTTAATAGGTTAAATGGATAAGTTGTTAGTTTGTTGATTGTCGCCTTCGAAACAAGAAAATCTCTGAGGTTAAGGAATATGTTAATGAGATTGATTCCTGTAGTAGTAGTAAAGTTGCGACAAGAATAAATTACTATGATCAAGTTTCACTAGAAAATTCTTAAAGTAAATAAGAGACTAAATAAATAAAAAAATTTTTTTCTTTCTTATTTCTTTACTTAATTAACTTTTGATTAAAGAAAAATATTTAATTTTTAATGGATTTTTAATTAAATATATTTAGAAGTACAGTTTTATTGAGGATTGCTTTTTAATATTCGAAATATTTTAGGAATGCAAGAAGACAGAAAACATTAAAGTAGTAGTAGTCGTAGTCGTAGTAGTTGTTGTTATAGTAGTAGTAGTAGCGGTGTATTTTAATAAAGTAGAAAAATAATCAAACTTGATAACAAATTTTGATGAAATGGTGCAAAACTAAGCCATTTTTGTTATACTATAAAGCTTTGCATGATGTTTTTCTCTTATTGTTCGTGCTTACAAACAATATTTCTGGCCAATCTAAACATGTTTTAAGTTAACTATCATGTGTAAAAACGAATTTCGTAAAGTTGAATCCGTAGAAAAACAGAAAAGCATTTTAAAAATGAGGAAACTTAATAGTAAGAAAACAGAAAAATTTACTCATCATATAAGTAGTTTCAATAAAACGATGCCAATAAGAAGACAACAAGAAAATTCAAAAATATATAAATATAAAAATAAAATTAAGCTAGTATAAAATTAAAAAATATACTGATTATTTTATATTTTTTGATAAGATTAGAGTTCATGAACTTTCAAAAATATATCCGTGTTTATGAAAATTTTTATTGCTTTATAATTCAGAAAAAAAAAGTGGAAAAATTTATTACAATTTTTTTATTCTAGAACTAGCAACAAAATATCTACAGTTATATCGATCACAAAAAAATACAATTTTATTGTCAGAGGGAATTAAGTCCAAATAACTTTTTAGTAGCTGTATAAACAGTATTACTTTCTTATTTTAGAAAACATCTGTTCCTATTCTTTCATTCGGAGTTTATATTTATTTAGCAATATTAAAAATTATTATTTTTTTTATTTTTTTTATTTTAATGTTGGTAATGTTTTCTAATTTACTTGAAGAATGAAAAATGATCATCAGTTCGTAAGAGTTTTTTATTTTTATGTTTAAAAATCGTACTAGATAAATTATTCTTACCATTATTATTATTATTATTATTATGGTTATTAATAAAAGCATAAAAGTATCGATTACGGATATGAAATCACTTCGTTTCCTATGCTGAATTTGAATTCTCTTTTGTGATTTCAAAGTTTTCTCGACTTCTCATTAAATCGAACACGTACAAAGATAACGTCAATTCCCTTTAAAATGAAAGATTTATGGGTCGATTAACCTTATGACATTCTAGGCGCCATATTGACTGAGTTACGTTTCGAAAATATTCTTAACTTATATAATATATATAAGTTATATATATATATATCAAGGCAATAGAAAATTTTAAATTTATTATGGGAATCAACAGAAATATTGTGTGTTATTCTCATCCGCAATTTTCTATAAAAGATTAAGATTGGTTGGCGCTCATCTTTCTCGGAGATGGCTTATCTTTGAAACACCTCCCACTTTTAATATATTGGAAGAGAATAAGACCGAAGTCTAGAAGTAATGAATTCCTTTACACATTCTGTTTTGACATCTACAAATATTTCTAGAAACTCTTGTTTGTGTAGCGAGAACTTGAAAATAATTATCTCTCTCTCTCTCTCTCTTTCTCATAACTAAATACGTTAAAATTCCGTTTTAAAATTTATAAATTTTAAAATCATTTCTAGAATATTTTTCGATATTGTTAAGCTTAAGATTGCTTTCATTTTTTATATATATATAGCAAGTATATATATTCACTTTCTTACTTCATATATCATCATTTCATCAAATCTGAAGAAAAAAAATTTTTTTTTTATTTGAATAATGTGTTGAAAAATCTTCATTTTTTTTTTCCTTTCGTTCTTAAATTTTGGATTTATTTTCTTCTACATTTTTTACTAGTTTTGATTCAACAATATAATAAGAAAGTGAATTTATTGCTTCGAAAAATTTTATTTACGGAAAAGGAAGAAAGGTTGAATAGGTTGTGAAACAAGTACTCAACAACTAGATCAGCTTCTAAGGGGTTAACGATTTAAAGATAGAAGAGAAAGAAAAAAGAAAGAAAACTGTTTTGACCACCCGCTACTGTCCGAATATCGGACGGTTCTTGAGAAGTTGCAATCAATCTCACTTTACTAGCGGTCGTGACTGAGGACAAAAGAAAGAAAAAAAAAGTTGGTTGGAGAAACCTTATTTGTCCTAGATGGCTTACGTCAATAAAATGCATTTCTTATATTCTTTCCGATTTGCCATGCGTTTAAATAAAGCAAGCGCTGGAGACTTCCAGAAAGAGAAAAAAACTTCAAAAATTCTAACATTAACATTTCTCTACCTTCGTAAAAACTTAGTAAAAATGTGTATTAAATCTTAAAATATTACGATACAGCAGAATTTTGCTTAATTATTTATTCAAGCGTGGATTATAAAATCTTTAAAATTTTACAGCTTCACAAAAAATCATTACAGAAAAGAACAGTCAAAACAGAAAAGCATGAGATGTTTGTCTTTATTGACGTTTTAGTAATTTATGTAGCCAGTACACAAGAGGAGACTTTTCGATGTACAGTACCATTCATTCTTTTTTTGCAATCTCGTCTCTTGAGAATGTCTGACAATCATTACTTGTTTCTCGCCTTAGTTTTGCAACTGAGTCGTATCGAAAGAGAAGAGTTGCTCTCACTGTCTTTGCTGTAAACAGATGGGCAGATTCAATTTGCAGCCATTAAATACCTACACGGTCCAATCAATTAGACCTTTGAGATCCCATCTTCTCAACCAGACAATGTACACAGGAACACTTTTTCCGTCACTGACGCAAGATACGTTTTTCTTCTCTCTGGGACTCTATTGCGAATTAAAATGTTGTTATTCTCTTCAGTCTTCTGAATTATATATGCTGTGGTGCTTTTCTATTGATTTGTGTTTTCGAATTTTATTTTTATAAAGTTTGGACACTTTTATTCATTCTACACTACACATACCGAAAAATAAAACTAAAAATATATACATATCTCACAAAATACGGATCGATACATACATATACAAACATAGAAGTTTGCAATCTATGCCATATAATTTATAGATGAATTTTTAACTTTTTATCCAATTTAATATTATATATATATATACAAGATAGAACTTAATAAATAAAATTACAAATTTAATTAAATAGCTTTATTAATATTAAAATTATAGTTGGTGATCCATGAAAATAAGCATATAAATACTAAATTATTCAATATAGTCTGTTATTTTCTTTTTTTTTAATGTATAATCTAATTTAATTCTTGCATTTTTCTATCATTTATTCATGAGTTTGCTAACTTTTTAGATCGTTTCTCGACTTGTTATTCTGATTTTTTTTTTTAATCCATCTATATATATATATCGATATGCATTTAATAACATTTTTATACGTTTCATTAAAATTCGATTAAATAAATTTCGACATATTAGTTGAACGATACAAAGTTTACCGTAGTGAAATAACATTATATTACTTTTTGTCTATCCTGGGAAAAAATTGTTTCTGGCTCAGTGGTTGCCACTATGGCTCTGGTCTTCAGAGATACGAAGAAATCACTGATCTCATTCCAAAAATGTCACTTCTTTACTGAAACTTGTTACTTCGAGTTGCTTTTTTCATGACACAAACTAATAAACAAGAATATCATGATGATAAAATATTGTCTATACTTTTTATTCTTTCTGGCTATACGAGATAAGATGAATATAGTTCTCTTCTTAAGAAAAAAAAAAATATATATATATATAAATAAAAGTAATATTTAATAAAAATACTAACTGATGTATTATTTATATGCACTTTTTTTTGGTATGCAATATAATTCCGCAACCGTTTCTGTTTAAAGAACAGAAAACTCAATTTTTTGACAGAATTTTGTTTCACGAAATTTTGAAATTTCTATTTCTGTTGTTTACAAGTTTTCAAACCGTATTTTATTCTTAACGAATGTTTATATTGTAGTTCGTTTAGTTTTTGAGATAAGCAAACAAACAGATTGTTCTTTCCCAGTTATTTTAAGAACTTTTCTATCTAAATGTACTTTCGATCTTGTATGTTTCTGTTTTATAAATATATATATATATATATATAAATTATAAAAAAATAGCGTTTCTAATATATTTAAAATTACAAAAATCCACCTTATAAAACGAACCATTCAGATATCGTTTAATTATTTTTATTCGGATCAAATTTATTTATTATTTTATTCGTTTATATGATGGCATTCACACAGCTCTGATCAAATATTATTTATCATTCCTGAATACATGAATTTATATTAAACTAGAAGATAAGCACTTAAAATTGAATAGCAGATAATGGAGATGACATTAACAGATTACACAATTCATTATTTTATTGTATAGATTACAAATAGAAAATATTTTAGACAAGCAATTAATGTCAAGCGTTTAATTGATATTTAATCAATTAAAAACTAATTCAGTGAATTGATGATCGAATTTTAATTTGATTTTTTATTCTTATTAAATGTTAAACGATCCATAAGAGATAAAACACGTGTAGAGAATAACCTGGTAAATGTTTACAAAGAGAAGAAGAAGGAGGGGGAAAAAAATCTCCACGTAATTTAACTTTCTCCATAATTCTTATTAATAATTCGAATTCGAAAAGTTTAATGTTACGTTATATAGATTATATCTTAATTTTCCTTTATAAATGATGGTCTTCTACATATTTAAACAGTTAAAAAGAAAAAAAAAGTTATGATTGCCTAACGAGATAACTCGATATGTCGTAAGTTTTCCATGTTGTGGTAAAGTCGTTAATATCACCTGTCGTTTAAACAAAGAAATTTTTATCAAGTTTCAGATATCATAATAATAAATTTTACTTCTTTTATTTATATATTCGACCTAAATAATTTCCATCTGTTTACCTCTTGGAGTAATAGAGTTTAATTAAAAATATCGAAACGGTTTTTGACCAGCATTCCTGATCTTAAATACTTTAGAGAGACAGTTTCGAGTTTCTTGTCAACATGGAGTACGTCTGAGAAACAAAACGATTAACTATACGTGACTTGCATATGAGAAGAGGTATTGAAGCACGCAGTAGGCACCGCTGTTTGAGTGAATAGAACCTCAGCATTTATCTCTTCGTCCGCACGTTTCTCTTGATGCAACCTTTCAAAGGTTGCTCGTTAGCTGTAGACATGCGTCATTTGATAAATACGAAATTCAAACATGTCCTATGTTAGAAACCCTCCAAGAATTTTTCCGTCGTGTCTTGAATGCAGAACATGAACCGAATTTACATTTGTTAAGACACCAGATATAGAATATTATCGAATTTTTAAACACAACGAAAGGTTAAACTTGATTTATGAACAGTATAGTGGATGTATTATTGATTTATGTAGAACTTCTCTGGATAAGAATATAATTATAGGTATAAAGTATGTACTTTCATTTCCTTTTTTAAAAACATTTCATCGATTTTTCTTCGTCTTTCGGTATGTTTTCGATATTTAACGTAATAAATTATAGGGTTCGATGCAGAACCACTGATGGAAAATCTATCTTAATTGACATGTTATTATTTAAGGGTATATTGTTAACTCTCACATTGTCTTAATTTATTTTTATGTAATATATAGGTGGGTTCCTTTTTTTTCTTTACTCGATTCCGTTGCACATTTTTTCACAAATCTATATAATTAATATTATGCTATATCAGTTTCTAACGTTAACTATGTAATAATATGGCTGATCTCGATACTACGATAAAAAATGTGACGCAATAATGTAATGAAAACAACAATGAATCTGATATAATAATAATAACAGAATGTGACGCAACAATGCACCCGACTAATAATGAACAACTATTCGATAATAAATCTGACTTAACAATGGTTTTCGACGTAACAATGCGACGCGACCCAACAATAATCTATAATTCATTATTACGTTAAATTTGCGCGAATTTGTAATAATCTATCGATTATGTGACGTAATTTTTTCTTTTTTTTATTTTACTTCCGGAAATTAATCGTAATTCTATCTTTCGTCTTACTCGGACTCTTTTATTTGCAATTACATTTTAATTTTCAGAAAAAATATACGGAAACGAATTCCTACATTAATGAAATTCAAATTAAAGAAAAATACGGCTTATAAAATTCTTATAAACAATTTTAGGACAATGTTATGTTTAGATTCGAGAAGATAATTTCGAAGAATAAATCTAAATTTTTCTTTTTCCAATGGACAATATAATAAAAGCAATAGTTCATTTCCATCTTGGACCACTGTTCTTTGATTGCCCCGTCACCTGTCTCCATGGAAACCACATTTCTGCATCATTAGGACCAGATTCTTGAAGTGAATCACATTTTTCCTGCATCATGGTTTCCATTCAAAAGAATGATAAGCAGTTAATAAAATAAATGTGATAAACTAATATATAATATCCTTTACCTAATTAAGTAGAGAATATGACGGTTATTATAGAAAATATGAGTTTCATAGAGAGAAATAAATTCCACAATATCAGTCAGAGAAGGGAAAAACACTTTTTTTTGTCACCAAACCTTGTCATTATCTCCTAATCTTTTTTGGTTTGGCTTCTCATTTGTAACTTCAAACTTGATACTTGTTCATTAGCCACCTTTCCATGAAGTAACGACTTTCTTCTTCAGCCGAGAAATTATACCTGCTCATGCCTTCCAGTTAAATTTTACCATGTTACATATATTTTTTTTATTATTATTATTATTTAAAGATCACGTTAAAGATATTTTGATAATTAGGAAATTACGGTACTCGAAATTCGACATTAGCGAATATAGATTTACATTTTTAACGTTGAATTTATTTACAACCAACAAATTTTTATTACTGCATATATTAATTACATTGTTTTAATGTTTTTTTTACATATTTACATGAGGAAAAAAATATTTACTTTGAGCAACGTTCTTTAAAAATCAACACATTAATTATCAAGATCAATATCAAGTTATTAATATTTTATTTGTTTAATTTTATATTAAAATACAGATTAAATTAATGGAAAATAAAATTAGCCACTAATTTAAAAAATTATAGATGGATTCCTCTTTTTTTTTTTTTTTTTAATAGATTCTGTTAAATTTTCCACAAATCTATATAATTAATATTTTGCTATATCAGTTTCTAGCGTTAACTATGTAATAATATAGCTGATCTTAATGCTACAATAAAAAATGTGACGTAATAATGAAAAGAGAACAACAATAAATCTGACGTAATAATGATAACAACAATAATAGAACGTGATGCAACAATGCACGCAACTAATAATGAACAACCATTCGATAATAATATATACAATAGGCTATTATTAATTAATGTATATGTCACGATTTCGTTAAATTTAAAATATAATTATTTGACTTATAATTTTTCATTCGCAAATATTGACTTTATTTGTTCATTTTTTCCAATTAAATATAAGTTATTTAACATTTTTTTATTTTTTAAGTGTTTTGTAGAGCAAAATATTATTTATTAATGTGTAATATGTTTTATATATATATATAAATTTTTCAGTTGTAATTTTAGAATTGCGTCTGCTTCAATGCTTCCTCGGATTTGAGTCACGATTCAGTCACGTTCTTTTTTTTTATACGTACTATTTTGTATTAAATACGACGCCTTTTACGTCGAACATGTTGAACAGTGAACATTGATTTGAACCGAAATTCCACATGGTTGACGTACTATAGCTCTTCATTGAGGACTGATTCACTATTACTGTCTAAGATGAATGATTGTAGTGGGTATAGATGGGATTAAATGTTTTTCTTGCAGTCTATTTTTTCACTCCATTTACACTTTAAGTATCTTTTCGTCTGACGTTAGTTTCTATCCTTTGAGTATTCAAAGAAAATGACCGCTTTTTTTCAATTGAATATTTTTCTTTTGTAAATGTGGACGTATGTTTGATATTCCAGTATAGGGTAATATCTAAAAACCTTTTATATAAATTGTTCTGGTTTATTGAGAAATTTTTCAATTTACAAATTTAAGGAGAGGCAATCTTTCTAAAATATAAATCATCTTTTTATCAATAAAAATATAAATTTTTCTACGCTGTTCTTTCCTTTTTTTTAACGCCTATTTTACATAATAACAATACAGAGTCGGTGTATATCTATATAAACATGCATATAAGTTTAATAAAATTAATGTCAGCGTATTAATATTTAATAACCAATACGGTTAAACATATTGTATCACTACATAAATTTATCAATAGCGTAGTCTCTATTATTCTATTAATGCGAGAATGTTCTATTCTCCGTTCTGTATAAATGAATTATACACATGTTTGCCACTTGCAAGACAATAATTAGAATTGCCTGCCAATTTATTTAATCATATAATGTTATCGACTTGATATCACCTAAGATAACCTCATAATAACGTAGATGCGGTAGGCATCTACGTTATTAAAGCGATGTCGAATTTAAAAAAAAAAAAAAAAAAAGATTACGTTTCGGACTTAATCTTGTTGGTTTGTTAAATGCGCTCGGCATAAATTAAATGTTAAACTACTCCAGAAGAAAATCAAAACAACTCTAGAAAGTTTAATAATTTTATTTATCGACTTAAAACGTACCTCTGTACATCTAGAAAACATTGAAAAGACATTAATATCCGTAAGGCATCTTTGCATTGTAGCAAAGCAGAAAAGGAGAGAGAGAGGAGAGA
The DNA here is from genome assembly GCA_011317285.2 of Androctonus mauritanicus. Taxonomy (NCBI): domain Eukaryota; kingdom Metazoa; phylum Arthropoda; class Arachnida; order Scorpiones; family Buthidae; genus Androctonus; species Androctonus mauritanicus. The sequence continues at coordinate 30,706 of WUQG02222080.1, forward strand.
AGAGAGAGAGAGATTCCAATTAAACATGGTACAGAAGATTGAAGGAGGTGATCAATATTAGCTTGCTCACGACTCAGTCACGTTCTTTATAACTGCTGTTCAAATTTTATAATATGATGATTGCGGCGAATCCATTTTATGCGCCATTTTGTGCGAAATTCACGTGATTTAATACATTAATCGATAAATGAAAATCGAAATAACAAGCGCATAATAATTTACGGCTATTCATTTTTAAAAATTCTTTTTCTTCTTTATTCAGCAAATCATTACTGATTGTTGTATCTCAATCGATGGATTTGACGTTAATATGCTCTGATTAATGTTGTTCGTGACGTACTTTCCTCATACTTACGTGCTGTTCGATAACAATAATCAAGATGTACTGTCTTGTAGTGGTCAATCTCTGTAAACTTTTGAAAGAAAAATCGTTCTGTAATTAATTTAATTGAGTTATTCGAGTTATTATTTATGTTTTTTTTCCTTAACGATTTTTGTATTAAAATCTTCCTTTTCTCGGATGGTTTTTATTTACTCGGTTTAATAATAACATTAACGGCTATTATTGATAAACCATAAACTAGCAGCAGTTCTTAAACACTGTCTACTTATTAAATACGCAAATTACACACACACATATATATATTTTGCTATTTAATATTTTAAAATTTTACTGGCAGGACTGAATTTTCTAGAGATAAAAATAGTAACACCAAAAACACACAATAATGTTCTTCCTATAAAAATATAAATAAAACATATACAAATGTTTAAAAGTTTACATTTAGTGCTTCTTTTTTTCCTCTACTTGCTTTTTATTCATTCAGTGGTGCATGTAAAGAGAGGAAGAAAAAAAAGTAAATAAGACGAATTTATAAAAATCGTGCGAGTGATTAATGATAGCAAACGTTAAGATTTGGGTCAGTTGAACTTTGAGGATTGTTCTATCTGTACAGATGGAAGTTTTTGAGATCATTGAAGGATATACCAAGAAATCCTTTTTCCACTTCATCGTCGAACAAGATTTTTATCTAACTCGGCATTAAATGGATTAATATTTTCAAGTTCGATTTCCAGTGAGTTTTGATAAATAACAACAACAGAAAACACGTTTTTTTCTTTTCTCTTAAAATAATAAAAATATAGTAAAAATTTTATTTAATAAGATTTAATATATATATTTAAGAGTGTATAAAGTTCAAGTATGAATATACAAGAGCGCATAATGAGTAGAAACCACTCTTGTTCCTCATACTCATCACAGTTTAACTGTTGAAGTAGAAGAATTTAAAAAAAAATTATGATAATAAAACGCAATAATTTTTAACATGTCTTGAAGACTTCTAGTTAATTTTCCGTTAACCACTTCAGTTTTTATTCTCATAAAGCTTGTACAAATATTTTTATACGTATCGATGCCTACATTGATTTTAATGGTAAACAAATCTTCAAAGCTTAATTTTTAACGCGTTAAAAAATATCAGTTTAGTTAAATATACTGAAAAATCTTTGAATCGTATACAACAAAAACAAGCAAATTTGGTTAGTAGTAGTAACATTTTTGACAAGTTTATAAGCAGTTATTTTGTTAAACATCAAGAAAAGTCATATAATACAATATGGAGAGATAATATAAATAAGTTAAGAGAGTCAAGAAAGGAAGAAAGATTATTCCGTATGTCAGAATGGAAATTCTTATATTTTAATATAATGTCGTTGTACTTTAATTGCCATTTAAACAGAAAATTCTCCAACACGGATTATTAATGTTTTCAGGAAGTAGCAGTGATATTTACGAAAGTCTTCATTTTCTGAGCCAGAAAACTCGACGTGACAAACGTGATATTATCTACTTACTACTTGAATCAGTTTAACAATAAACATCATTTCTCAACTCGCGAAAAATGAAAAAAAAAAAAAAAAAAACAGAAACTAACCAAAAATGTTTTTTGGAATTTTCTACAAATTCTTTCTTTACAACAACCAAACCAAAGTTCCAGTAAAATATGCTGTCATTGTCGGAATAGAAATGTCACATATTTTTAAAATTTTATTTTTCTTCCGCAAAAATGAAGAAGGGGAAAAAATATTCATTTATTAATCAAGATATTGAGTTTATAAATTATTAAATTTTTATAAATGATACAAAAATTTAAAAAGTATAACTACTAATTCAACAACACATAGATAATTAAAGAACGTGTAGAGAGAAAGAGATAGAGAGAGAGAGAGAGCATCGGCAATTATCGCTTCTTTTAACTTCTTCAAATAGTTAATTTTTAGTTAATTTAATATTTATTTATTAATAAACACGTTTTACGATATTTAAATTTTATTTCATTTTTTTGTTTAAAACACTCATAAATTTAATTAGAATTAAATGATTAAAATTGTTAATTGATCTAGAAATGTTTAACGAGTTTACAAAATTCCGTCGTAGAGAGAAATCATTATAAAAGACTCGATACTTTCGTACATTAACTATTTTTCTTTTTTTTTTTTCTTTTTTTTAATATCTTCATCTTACGAATGTTTCATAATTAAGCGAAAGCAAAAATTCGATATTTTTAAAAACAAGAAAGAAAACTGTTAAGAAGAAAGACGAAAAATATTTTAAATCTTTCGCATGCGTTCGCTTATATTATTAAAAGCCGCATATACAACAGGTAATTTTATTCCAATTACCGAATGTAGAGTAATAATAATAATAATAAAAAAAGGTTTTTAAAAGTAAAAGAAGAGGGATTAGCAGTCATGACAAAATTACACGGCGTAATACAAGGCGTTGACCACACCAAACATCGACTCTGTTAATTTTGGTAACAAAATTCTTCAACAACAATTTTTACACATGGTCTGCTTTCGCTTATTAACGAAACATCTTAAAATATTTTCACTATTAGCATTAATTAGAAAAGCGTAGGATAGACCTGTTTCTGAATGCTCTGTAGCATGAAAATGCTGCTAATTTGATGTTGACGAGCAAGATCTGATGATGCGGCTAATGAAGTGTAAGGGAGAGTTGCAACTTATATATATATATATATGTATATAAAGGGGGGAACATAGCATTAAGGCCAATGATTCATAATGCATTTCCACTAAAAGATTATCAATTAAATTAAAGCTGCCATTTTAATATGTTCTCCGTATCTTGATACCAATTTGTTTGCATGATATTTTACGTGATCCACACGTCGCGGCGGTGATGGTGGTAGTGGTGGTGATCGTTCTTCTTTTAATGCTATCACTTTCGTATGAATACCGACCAAATATAATTAAGAATCCACATAAAAGCGGAAACCTAGTATCGCTAATTAGTCACTATTTTTGGAATCAAAAAGTCATTTAAAATGAATGTATTACAAACAAATCAAACCAATAATAATAATAATAATAATAATGGTTTAATTGTTCTACATCAGTGAGGATGTCGTTTAATTAATTATTCTTTGAAAGTTAATTATCGTTAAAATAATTCAAGACGTCTATTAATTATTAATAAGTTGATTGATGCCAAGAATATACATATATATAAAATATTTAATAACCGATTTTATTAATTCTTAAACGAATTTCTAGATAAATAAAAATTCGTCATTTTAATATTTGTTTATAAATATATTAGTAATGTAATAAAATTGTTTTATTTATTTATTTATACGATAAAATAATTAGTTTTTATTATTATTATTATTTTCTTTCGGATGTAAATAATTTATTTTCGATTCAAAAAATTATGAAACCTCTCCTTTATGTAAACGTTTCTTTTACTTTCATTCATTTTTGAATCTAATAATTTTATTTATTATTATTATTATTATTGTTATATTTTTATTTTTCATATAAGTGCTATTATCAAAAGAACTAATTAAAATTTTTATTTTATTTTTTCGTGTAGTCGCACTTTACATAACTTTATGACTCTCTCTCTCTCTCTCTCGCTCTTTTTTTTTTTTCTTTTTAGTGCTTCTTTTACCTGTTTTTGAAACAACTACTTCGCTTATTGAAGTCCAGCTGTTTTCATTACTTAAAGTCGATGAGGGTGCTAATTTGCAACTTCTTTTATAATTAGCAGCAAGTTTTGTTTCTTCTGCTAGAGAATATTTTCATTACAATAACTTGCTTCGGGTCAAAAATCCTTAATATATTATATATATATATATATTAAATACGTACAGAAACACAAGAGTAGAAAAATTACGAAAAACTTTATATTCTTTTCTCTTATTATTATTATTTTTTTCCTGATCGAATCTGTAAACCGCAAAAATATTGAAATACTGTATAAAATATCGTAAGGCAGAAAATAAAATCCACTGAGAGATGTTTATCTTAAGTAGAAAATAATCTATACACTATGTAAAATTATTTTTTACTTTTTTTTTATTTTTTCGAGTGGTTTGCTATTCCGGTTTATCGATTTTTTCGAATTGATAAACAGAACAAAAATATATATATATATATTCTTACTACTACTACTGCTACTTTTTTTTTCTTTCTCTTCAATTTTCTATTCTCTGTATTTATTCAATATTACGAAACAGTGCTGTAAATGCCAAATAAAACTGGGTCAAATATATATTTTCTTGATATTTAAATAGTGACTTTTCATGAGTTGTTTGACCTTTTACGAATATTTTTTCAATTTATATAGTCTTGCACTGAAAAAAAATTCCAACGAATTTGCAACAAAAAAAAATAAATAAATAAATAAATAATAATAGTAATAATATTCGATTTTATTTTTTTATTTTCTTTCCTGGGGAAAAAAAATAAAGTTTTTAAAAAATTCAATAATATTCAAATTTATAGAATTAAATGGAACTTTCTCAATTTTAAAAGTAATATTTTTTGTTTTCTGATTAAATGCAGCTTTTTTTTTATATTATTATTATTTATGTTATGTAAAAGTATGGTGGATATATATTTATGAAATATCAGTATAAAGATATATTTTTAGACTGAATTATTAATTCATCTTTGTAACAGGAACTGGCTTTTGTGATAGATCATGGATGAATTCGGTAGAAACTTTGGTCAGGAGGTTAGGTGAATGTAGGGTACTTTGAAAAGATTGGAGTAAAGAACGAAAGAAAAGCATTACCTTTCCCTCTTATACCCTATCCTAGCGTCACTGGTAGAAAGATACTCCGTAAAGCAGCTGTCAAGACCATCAGCAATCGGGCATAGACCTGATACGATCTATCAATGCACCGCAGCTCTTTTCTGGTGACTATTGAAACCACGGAGCGGAATTCTTTCGGTTGACGAACCATCAAAAGCATTCCTGACAAATGCTCTAGGGAAGTACGAAAAAATAAAATTACTGAAACCTTCTTAGAAATTGATGGATTGGTCATCTTGCTGGAGGCAAAGGTGTGGGGTTGCACTTGGTCAACTCATAGTTGAAATTGCCTTTTAAATAAGTAACGAAGCTCTTTATACTCTTTTTTTACCGAGATAAGATTTAATCAATGTTAGTGAACGAATTACAATAAAGGAGCAATGTTTACCGAGTAAATATATACGCGAGGATATGTGAAGCCATTTTCTCCATTTCCCACAGGGTTGATGGACAAAAAGCTATATCTGGTAAATCTAAAGTTGATTTTTATCCTTAGCGTTCAATTGATGTCCAGCCTTCTTGCCGAATCCAGTTCCAAATGGTAGGAATTTCTGCGACAGCACCCTCCATCACACTGATCACTTCAGTTAGGCAAGACCTGTTGGGATAGTTGAGCCACTGAGCCAACCACAATCAATGTCATGTCTGATACCAAAGAAAGACAAATGCCCACGATCTGCTTGGCTATTATAGTCTAAAGAATGTTCTTTGATAGCGAAATATTAACATTATAATTTTCTCAAGTCAAATAACTCGTATTTTATAACCGTTTATTTTGATATTTGATATTAATAATTAATAAATATCGCGAAAAATAAAACATTAAAACTTCAAATGCCATCGTAAAGTTCTTCATCTGCAATGATTCGTTGTCTTTGTCACCTTAAATCGCTTCGCTGCGCTCCTCATAAAACTTCTCGTCGAAAAGTCATCTTTTTTGCATGATGCGGCACTGTTGCACATCCATCCCATCATAGATACAAATACGCACACGCACACATACACGCTCATGCTACCTTTACTTTTGTAGTTGTTATAGTAGCAATAACTATAAAGGTACCATAACTCCCCAGAAATTACATCGATCTGGTACGAAGTGTTACGGTTTTCTCGTAACTCAAAATAGTTCCAAATAAAAATATAGTGGATGAAGAGAAAAAAAACAGTCTATTTTATAAGGATATTAATTCTGCTTTCTCGAAAGATTTAGTTGGTCCACCAGCCTATTTTATGTGTGTGAGCTGTACCTGATGGCATCCCTTGCCGTAACTGAAACAATAGCTTCTTGACAGCTGGGACGTTCTTATATTCGTCCTGGAAAAAGGAAGTGTGTGCTACCTCCCGATAAAGTAGAATAGAAGCGTTCGATACCGACCTCTAGTTCTTCTTCTTTCTCTACTCGTCTCTTAACCTTTAGAAGTAAAGTTTTTTCTATTTCTCTTTCTTCTTGCTTTCCGGAACCTCCTGTCTAGAGGGAGGACTGAGCATTGATTCATGATCGCTTCACTGCAAGGATAAAACTGAATACTTTCTGCCTTTTTTTCTTTCTTTATTTATTTTTTTCTTATTTTCTCAAAAGAGAGCTTCTTGGATAGTAACCAATAAACCGTTCTAAGTGACCATTTTTATTTTATTTTTCTGTCGTTCACTCATTCCACATTTATAAGTTGATTTGGTGGTTCCGCAGGTTGCCGATGGCGCATATGATCACTTGAAGCATAGACACAAGTAGCAATCATTGGTCATTAGACGCAGTAGGATACCGAGTGTAATGTGTCAATGTGTCCCATTTGTGCTATTCATTGTCACAGATCGAGTTTCTCTATTAGCTTTTGTTAGTGTGACTTATTAATAACAAAATTAATAATCCCGAACAACGTATACGAAATAATAGTAACAATAATAAAGTATCAAAATAAAGAATTAATCGTGAGTTTAGTGCAATAATTTTAAAGAGTTATCGCAGAATATAAATCAAGTTAAGATTGATATCAGTCTGATTAAAATGTATTTTATAATGTTATCAGATAAATTTTTCGTAAATTATTTCCTTCTAAAACTTGTTGCTCGATACCATATATGCATACATATAATGTCATAAATTCGGTGGAAAGATTTAATCTAAAATTTGAATATTTTACAATTCACTTAGTATAAATAAATCATCCAGTTTAAATTGTAGAAAATATGATTCGAATATGCATTTAGGTTAATGATTTATTTAATTATCTCATAATTTCGTTGTTGGATTGCATTTATCAGTGAGCAAACTGATTAAAACATGATTGATGGATATAAAGTTTCGATAATTAAGTTTTGTTTCGATTTTTATCTCTTTATATTGTATTTTATAGAAATATAAATTTAATATTCTTGCCATTTGAAATTTTTAATAGTTTCTTCTTAGTGTTTTTAAGCCGCTTTTTATGTGAGATCTTTTTTTTTTTCTGTTTTCCATTTATCATGTTTAGCACTCTTCAAACAGTCTACAGGCATGTTTCTTACTAGCCGAGAAAATGTTTCTTTTGTAACGTGTTTTTGGAAAACATGTTCTCAATTGGAAAAAAACACACAAAAAGATAATCCCTTCTTTGTTTAGATAGTGCAAGGCAAGGGTAAAAAACACACACACATATCTTCTTTCGATACCATTTTGTGTTTCTTTAATTCCCTAACTAACTGAAAGTTAGTAGTTTTGGAACGTAAATGGGTCATTATAAAAGAATCGAAATATAACATCATTTAATACAAATAAATCGATTTATCAGATCGAAAAATGCAATTACTGAAAAAATATTTTAAATTTTTGTTACTTATTTTTTAAATATATTCGGTTTTTATGCTGTTTCTCTAAGGAAAATGAGGATTATGAGATTACCATTTTGTTGTCTGTCTTGTTTGTGTTGTTGACTAAAAACTTTTAAACTAATTAGAACATTTTTATGAAATTTAGCAACAATCATTTAACCTTGTAGCTTTAATTATTTAAAAATGGTAGAAATTCAGACTTCTGAGATACTCTCCTAATATCTCCTCAACAATTTATTCGATTATCATAAAAAGTTATCAAGTTGATCAAGTTATAGATGAAGATCTCGATGACATATCAATTAGCTCTTTATCTTCGACCATTCAAAAATGACGGACGTTTAAACTTCAAAGGTTTCTCCCTAATAAGTTTTGAACTAGTTAGTTGAAATTTATAAACTTTAGCATAATAATCAGGCAATTAAAGGTGAAATTCAGATAAATTTATCCTGTAGATTTATCCGCCATTTTTGAAAAAATGGCGGACGTTGAATCTTTTAAGATCTTCTTATAATAACTATGGAAGTATTTAATAGATTTTCATGGTATTCAGCATATAAGTTACTCCATTGAAGATGATTTTGATGGCATGCATTTTAATAATCCCTTACCTTTAACCATTCCAAAATGAAAGACATGCTGGAAAAATAAGTGATCGGCTCCTTCCAGAAGTGTTTTTTAATATAAATGAAAATAACCAACTAAAATCAAAATATTTTGTTAGTAAATATAAGTTTAAATGCACATAAAAACACAAGAATTACTAATTATGAAGAAATGCAAAAATTGTGATCGTAACAACTATCGAAAATTTAAATATTCACTCTTTTCCTTCTTTAAATATTAAATTTTGTGGGATTTTTATAGATTTTTTTTTCTTCTTAAAAACTATTGTAGCAGAATTTTTCGGCTGAAAGAAATATTTAAAATAGATAAAGGCGAAGATGCTTAAATCAAAGATATCCTTAAATATATATCGGAAAGTGAAGCAATTGAATAAAATTTGTAATTCAAATAGAATAATTGAGTACTATTTTCCATAATTATTAACGATTTTTCGATGATAACGAATCTAAAATGTGTAGTTTTAAAATTATTGTATTTAAATTTTATCGCTTATAATTTTAATGAACGTAGCTTAATATTTATTTTTCTTATAATATTTTTTTTTAATCATCAAACGTAAACGATTAATATCTTAAAAAATTCTTATAAAATGTTTCTTTAAAAATAAAATAAATTAATTTATATATATATACGTTTATTAAAATATCTGTTTGTTTATTTTTCTTCTCTTAAACATTACCAAGCTTTCATTATCTATAATTATTTTCGTTCAATATTAATTTAATTCCTTTTACAAAAATAAAATTTCAAAATATTAATAAAGAACGATTTTTATTAATCAAAATATTTTTAAGTGAAGACTTTTAAGAGAGGAAAAAAAAAATTAAAACTTTTAAGTTAAATCTTTAATTATAATGGAATCAATTTATAAAATTAATATATATATTTTTTCCTTTCTTTTTTTAAGAAAGCAAACCTTAGTTTATTATTATTTTATTTATCAAACGTGAGGAAGAAAATATAAAAATAAAATTTTATAAATAAATATTAGAACTTGTTAATTTCATTTACTGTATAAGAGAGTAAATCTTTATAACATCTACAACAAAATATGCATTCATTACTCCGTAGGGATGTAAACAATTTTTTTTTTTTTTTTAATTTTTCCTTACTTGTGTTATACCTCATCCATATACATAAATATATTCCCTAATATTTAATTTTTATTAGCATTTTAAAAAAGAATTTTTTTTTTGTATAAAACTTTACTCGTGATTACGGACAACTTTCTCTTAAAATAAAAAAAAAATCGATCCAATAATAGGATTATTCTATGAGTATTTTCCCCCCTTCTCTTCTTTGTCTTATTTAGTTATTATTGATCAGTTTTGTGATAATAAATAAATATAAAATAAAAGAATTGTTTTTCCAAATTAAATTATTAATTATTTTTATTTATATTCGTTTCCTGCAGATGTAAATTTGAAAATGTAATAAAAATTCAAATTAGATTTATTTTAATAAAATATGCATATTTTTTTTATTAATAAGTAATATATGTATGTGTGTGTGTATGTATATATATATATTTCTCTTCTTTTTTTTTTCCATAAGTTAAGCAGTGTTAACATTCGTTTACGATATTTAGCTCCAGGCTGACTTTTTCTTCGTCTTAAGTGAATTGCTACTTCGACTTTACAGTATGCATTTTTTTCCCCCTTTTCTTTTTTTCTAATTATGATATACTCTGTGGTCTCAAATCAAATATTTTATGCCAGATTTTACTGGAATAACGCCTTTAAAATTTTACTTAAAAACAATTTTTTCCTTATTTTTTTTTTTTTAACAGACTGATGTAAATCTCTTCTTTAGAGCGAACTTTTTTATTTTCTAAAACAATTCTTTAGTTTACCTATTTTTTTTTTCTTCTTCTTCTTTTCTTGGCTTTGGATTTTCATTTTCTTTTTCTTTTTTTAATTTTCTGTTTGGTAAACACATTCTTCTGCACAAATAAGTAGACACTTCGACATAAAAAAGAAATATTTTATGTATATATATATATATTTTTCCTCTTTTGCGTTAAAAATTTCTGTCGTTTTATCTTTACGATGGTTTCTAGAAGAGTTTAGGTTAAAAAAGAAATATTTTTAGAGCTTCACGAATACAAAAATTTGTTTACATCGAATCGTTAATTGATACTTAAGTCCGAACTAAATAATTTTATCGCTCTAGTACTTCAATCGATTACTCAGAACGAGTTCAATTTTAATACATAAAATTTAACGCCTCTTCACTCTGAACCGTTCAAACAGAAAATATCTCTTTAGACATTTATTTTTCACGTACGAGATGTTTATTTATCGTTGTACACTTATCAAATAATCTATCAGTTTAAACGTAATTATTGTTTTAAACGGATAATTATTGAATGTAGGAAGTTTTGCAAAATGGAAACCTTCCTACCGAACGTCTATCCATTTAGCTTAATTAAATATTGAAGCATAAAATTATATGAAATTAAAGCCGCTTTGATACATTCTCTTTCGTGTTAAATGATAGACTTCGATGCGGGGAGAGGAAAAAAAAAAAAAAAAAGGCCATTGCAATCAAATATTTACTACATAAGCAAAGGCAATAATATAATCACATTGATTCATCTTTATTAATTGCTTCGAATACTGAGGATTATTGTAAGATGATAAATGCTAACAATGATTCATTACTGCTTACAGTAAAGTTTATTCCTGGATTACTAATAAACCATTAATTTATGGTGCGTTGTTCTATCTAATAAACAATGCCACTCGCAGCAGTAGCACAACAGCAACTACCAATAATTCAATTCTAGTATAAAGAAAAAAATATACTTACACATATATATATGAAAACTTGGAAAGTTTTGTGATATTTAACACCTTTACCAAGTTAGATTTTTCTTAAATAGTTATGGAATCTGACTTGCAGAGTGGCTCATACGCTGCGACGTCGATAATTAATACTAGTGGGGCAGGGCACCTGAAGCATGAAAGAAATAAAATTCGGGGTGTATCTTACGGGACTAAGTTCCTCCCGCTTCAATGGTGATTAATGTCACCCGTCAAACTCTCATTAGTCACACGTTGTCCATGTTATTAATACACGTCAGCTTGGGATTTGACGTGGCATCTTTTCCAACCCCCTTTCAATCGCCTTTTTTTTTCTTTCTCTCTCTCCACCCTTTTCTGCAGTCCTTGTACCTTATGTGTAATTACTGACAACTATCCGTCCAACTTGGCATCAACATGGCTATCACCAAATCGCTCCATTAATATATAAAGTATCCTAAAAGCGACTGTAAGTGTCATTTATTCTGATCTTTTTAATAGTTTTCTCCTTTAGTTTTGATGTATATTATAAACGAAGTGCTTTCTTTACTGTTTTCTCTCTCTCTCTTTCTATCTATCTATATACATATGTAAGACGTTCTTGAAGAATTAGTTTTTAAGGAGATCTTGTCGTCGATATTAATTACTGGTGAATTTGGCGTGTTGGCCTGTTAATCACTCATAAAATTCAAAATAAAGAGAAGAGATATCCGAGAAGTAATTTTGTTAATTATTAGAGAAACTTCGACACAAATTTCTTTTTTCGATTTAATTTCACAAAAAAATTCAAAAACAATTAGAAATTTCAGATTAACTCACAACAAAATTAACTTTGAAATTACATTTATTTTTTTATTTTCTTAAAATTTTTATGGCGATTTAAATAAAAAGGATTAAAGTCAATCCAATTTTTTTGAATAGTTTTATCAACGAGTAAACATTTTTTTTTTTCATCACTGCGCCCAGCTTTGATGAAATATTTTGTTATAAAAATATATATAATATATATATATACGAAGTAAATTTGTTATATTAGAAAGCATTAAAATATTTCGGATGTTCTGGATCCAAGTTAGGAGTCCTGTGATGCGGTAAATCGCTTTAAGAGCATGAAGCTGTACAAGTGATATAGAACGAACTTGTACCTACTAGGTTTCTTTTTTATTGCTTGTGGTTTCGAGGGGGAAAAGAAGTGATTGACGGATGGGTCGATAAGATAGACAAATTGTCCCCTGTTAAGTCTAGGAGTGAGTGAGTGAGAGAGAGTGAGAATGTCTCCAAGAATAGATACACACAAGTTATAATTTACATGAAATCTTTCATCTTCTGCGGTATCAAAAAGGTTCGATTTTATTCTATCTCTTTATTTTATATTCAGTTTGGCGTGTTTTGGTGAAATAAAGAACTTTAATGTTATTCTTTTTTTTATCCATCCGGATTATATAAAAAAGAAAAATAAAATAAATTTCACAAATTTGCACGTACGAAACTGCAGAAAAGAATGGAATCTTTACCTAGTAAATGATCCTGTTGCGTGTTACGTTCCTTAAAATATTTCTTTCGGAAATATCATAAGAAACTTTTTCAAAAAATATAATTTACTTTTTCCATCTTTATTTATTTCTTTTATTTTTTTTTCTAAATTTAAATTTCTTAATTTTTGCTTTAATTGATACTTATAATTTAATCGTTATTGTTAACATAGCATATAAAATTTTCTTAATGGGATGCAAAAGAAAATTTTATTTATTTATTTATTTTTTTTTGTATCTCTTTAAGAAATATTTATTCAAATTTGCGTAAACATGTTAATAAAATTTAAATTGAATCGTAAAAAAAAAATATTTTACGCTCGAAAAAATCTCTGTAATTGTTTTTAATGCGTTTAATTTTAATATTTAAAATATATATATAAACTTATATAAATTTTTAAATCTTTAATTATTTATAATATCTTTTTTTTTACGTCTTTCTACTTTTGTATTTTATCTAATTTAAAAGTAATGCAATTTGTTTTAATCCCAATAAAAATTATATCAAGCGTGCAAGATTAATATCGATCTTTAAAAAACTTTGTTTAAAAGTATACATCTGGTAGAAAATACTAACGAAAAGTTTCTTTACTATTATCCTTTTTGACTTTTTAACTACTTAAACGTCATCAAAACTATTTGTATCTTATTCAATAAAAGAAAGAAAAAAAACTTTTTATTATAGTGTAAAGCCATTAGAAGAGTTTCCACTTTTGGCTTACATTGTTAACTTTCTTTATACGTACATATATATATATATATGTTTAAAAAAGTTAGCAAAATTCTTTCAAGCATGCATTTCATGGAACCATCAATGCATAACTAAGTCAATTTACTCATCTCGACATAAATCTACGAAGCAGAGATCCAACAGCATTCAAATAACGAGAAAAGAGTGCAGATTAAGAGAACCTCATGCAAATTTCCAAATTTCTTTTATTCGCTCAATTACTCTTATATTGATGACGCTTCTTGCTAATTGACCTAACTTCACCTGATTATATCTTTTTTTTTTTTTTTCTTTTTCGGTTTTCCTCTTTCTCTTCTACTCTTTCTACCATTTAGTAAACGTCAGCTTGTAAAAATTCCTATTAATTTCACCTGACATTGATGTCGTCAGCAAAACAGTAATCAGTTTTTGAATTTCTTTAATGTACTATGATTCTTTTCCAGAGCTATCTGAAGCCAAATGACTCTACTAGTAGCAACTTATCAGGATCCCCTTGATTGTAATAAAAGTGTTAATAGGTCGATAAAAGTATCCACGGTTAACCAATACATTTCTGACTTTTGTATTCCCCTAAGGTCTTTCAGAATTCACTTTAAAGACAAGATAGGACACAACATTTAGAGGAGATGGCGAAATCACTTCATTGTTAAAAGCTATCTTCAAGAATTTTATGGTCTGTCAGGGATGACGATCTCTTTCCTGAAGCAAAGAGTTTCTAGAGTGGAAAAAAAAGGAAACATATAAAATGAATTATCGTATTTCTCTCACTTAAACAAAATAAATTAGATCGATGTTAAAGTTTATATCTTCTATAGCTTAAATGTTTTCTTTAAAAGAAACGATAATTTTAATGGATATTTTTATAAATATAAACAGATATATTGAATTTATGGATAGCAAAATATTAAATTTAAAAAATTAATTCTGTTTTTTCCTCTATTTTTTAAAATATTATTATATGGCATGAGATAAACTACAGAAATAAACTTTACTTCTTGCATTAGTATAATATTCAGGTAATTGGTTATGTAGATATCATCATATTTTTCTGGATATTCAATAACATCATTTTGTAACACAATTATTGTCAGTAAAAAAAGAAAAATTCGACTTCCAGACGTTGACTTTCCTCTTCTACATTTTTCTCTACTGTAAATAACATAATTTAATATAAATAAAAATTTTCGCCGAAAAATAAAATTTGTTAATATTTGTGTTGAAGATATATTCATAATCCACAAAAAATAAATATTTTAATATTTATTTCCAAAACAAACATTTTTTTTTGGATTATTTATGTTTTTAAGAAGATTAAAATATCTTTTCTATTTTTATTTTCAATCATGGAAATATTTTAAAAATATGAAAATTTTACGATTTAGAAAAAAAAAATAATAAAAATATTTCAATAAAATGTACATATGTATACATGATGAATAAATAATCATACAACAATAAAGGCAGAAAAAATATATATATTTTATCAATAAAAACTTATATTGGTTTTTACTATTAACTCAATTCTTCCTTTATTATTATTAATGCGATTTTTTTGATGCGATGCGATGAAAAGATTTTGAATAAACTAAGAAAAAACTATATATATATAGAAGTAAAAAATAATAAAGAATTTAATCATAAACTATCACCGAATGGCTCCACATATGATTTGGAATTTTGCCATTTTAGAGTAATAAAAATTGTGAATGACCTCTCAGTGCGAAGTACTTTCTCGAAAAATACACTTTTCATGAAATTTTAAATTAAATAGCCTATACGGTTGACCATTTTTTGTAATAATACGTTTTATTATTTATATTTACTATTATTATAGCGAAATATAAAAAAGAAAGAAAGAGAAGTTATGCGTCATAACATAAAATTTATTGAGTCATAGAGTACAAATAAGAAAAGAGATTATATTTATATAAAATCATTCAGTCAACTCATAACTGAATTCGTCAGTTAGGTATGGCGAGACGTGTAGGCGTTAGAGGAACCTGTGGTCACATATGATATCTGTAAGACAAGACGTAGATGTCTGAAACATCTGGAAAGAATGTCATCATTCAACCAAGATCCAAGACGTAATTATCACGGACAGGAGTTCGTAATGGAGACACCGTATCATTTCTTTCTACAGCAGAGTTCTTGTTTGAGGTGAGAAGTCTCCAAGAATGGAATCTCTGCTACTTTGATCGGTGACTCGCTATTGTTTCCTTGGCAGTGGCTGCAATTTCGTTGGGAGAATGATATTGCTTTCCTGTATTGTGTGTTTCAAACCTCGTTATATGAACAGTATCAAGAGAATTCTCGAAACGCTATACAGCCAATCTGACCTGATTGAACTCGTAATATCTAACAGTGAATTCTTAACATTTTTCACATGAAAGAAACTTAATTAATATACGTGATCTCTCGCTACTTAAACAACAAGGAATTTGAAAGATTTCTTCAAAAGTTTTGGAATTTTTATCGAGTGGGTATCATTAATTGGTTTATGCTCGACTTAATCGCTTTCTGCCTTTTGATACTGTTTGATCTCCCTCAATGCTCTTATCTTACTAATTCTGCTTCTGTAAGTATTCTCCAGTATTCACATTAAGGTTTTCCCTTTATACTCAAGACATTAAAGCCGTATTATCTGTAGCAGTTAGTAATATTATTATGTTTCTGTAAGATTGATTTTAAAATTTTCAATAGCACTCTTTAATCGGATTTCTTTATCAAAATTTAATCATATTAATAATAATTTCCATGTTTAAACTGAAATGTATGTTGAGATTTAAAATACCGTTTACCTTTGAATTTTTCTGTTATATAAATATAACCAAAACGGATACCATTCAGATTCACTAAACCAGAATAATTTAAAGAAGAATATTATAAAATAACATCGAAATCGGGTTTAATTATTTTGGTAGAATGCCATATTAAACAGATCGAAAGTTTTCGACATTCCAGTAAAAGATACTTCAATAATAATGAAAATGTTTTCTTCCAGCAAATATCGATAGATTTTTATGAAGGAAAAAAAAAAGAAAAATATTCATTATCAATATTTTCATAACTTAAGCTCTTACAGATCTTTCAGCGTAGTAGAGATCATGAAAGAAGAAATAATCACACTTAAAAAAAGAAAGAAAAAAAAATTATGTATCTGCCATTATTATTGGAAAAATTTTTTAGCATTATATATTAAAATAAAAAAAAATAAAATAAAACGAATTTTGTTTAAATTAGAAACTTATCCAACTTTTTTATCTTACGATAAGAAATAAGATTGTACATGAAAGTAAACTAATCTTCTATGCTGCTAACAATCTCCTGCGTCATCTAGGATTGAGGTTTACTACAACTAATGCCATATAATACCTAACTTGGTTGTGTTTGAGTCAATTAATCAGCATTCTCCGTTCTGCCTAAAACAAAAATGTTAACCACACTTTCTCCGATTAGGAGAATTATTTAGAAGAAAGAGAGAGAGAGAGAGATAAACGTTGTGGCTTGATATCAATTTGTGTCTTATCTTCCTGCTTCGCCAACTTCATTTGTCACTGAAAAACATTTCGTCTACTGCAATTCTATTCATGGATCAATGCTTAATCGCACAGAATCGATTAAACATTACCCAGTAGTAACTTGATTGTTTTAACTTTCGTGTTAATGAACTTAATCAGTGGTTACTAACAAACAAAACGATCGATAATAAAATAAATATTTTTCTTTAATAATAATCATAACAATAATAATAATAATAATAGCAAGTAGTAATGACAATAATAACAACCAAGAGAAAAGCCAAAACAATAATTTTTGGATGAATAACATCGAATAAATTTTTTTTTCCTCACAATATAAAATAACTTAAAAATAATTTTCGGTACTCTAAAAACCGAATATTTTTTAGAATATGATTTTTTATTTTATTTTATTTGGAAATATAAAGTGGAAGAAATGGTAACTGAAGAAATGTAAGAGCACTATATTTTAAATTTTATGTGAAGAATTAGAATAAAAAAAATATTTCAAATTTAGATGAAATGCTTTTTGGCAATATATTATTAGAAATTGAAGAAATATGAAGATTTATTCGACAAATTTTATTTTGCTTTTTTTTCTGAAATCTTTTCTGTTTTTTTAAAGAATTAAATCGAATAAATCATTTCAATATACTCCAATTTAACGCATTTTTCGCTTTCCAAAATTAATTATTAAATAAATTTTTATTAAAATATTTTTATAAGCTACATTTTTGTAGATGAAGTTGAGAAGAAACTCAATTAGCGTTTAAGTTCGCTTTATAAACTGAACGTAATTAAAGTAGAATACAATTTATTTAATACTTTAACTGCATAAATTTCCAAAGCAATTCGCTTAAAAGAAGAAAGTTTTCAATTTTATCACGAAATTCAAATACTAAGTCCGACTATTCCCCAAAGTGCAAGAAATTCAACTGGTGTACTGACGATTGTTAAGCAATAAATAGCCAGTATGTATGTGTATATACAGAAAGCAAATTGCTCTGTTTAATTACATTTACCATAATTTCAAGTAAATGCTACGAACATCTAGTTTAACACATTTTTCCCTTGATAAATTCGCTTGAATGAATTTTATTACTGTTTAGATATCGTTTAAAAATTTTTATCTCGAAAATAATTATTCATAAAAATAGTCTAATTTTCCTTCTTTTTCATTAATGAATCGTATTATATTTATTTAGAAAAAAATTAAATATTAATTTGGAGATGATATGTAGATTTATATGATGGAAACTCGATAGGAGAAAGGAAAATATTTGAAATTCTTCTCTATCTACCAGACGGGGATAATCATTCAAGGGCCGTTATAGAATGGCCATATTACTGAATGCAATTTATAGTCTATTGGTGGTTTAGACAAGAAACAATTTCCTCTTATTCGATATCAAACAAAACTATTTCGGCTAAAATGTGAAACAGTTGGTTGCATTTCTAGATAAATTGATGATGATAACATTCGTCTATGTACGAGTTACTTATTGGTAATGTCAACATCTGCTGACTTATGAAGGCTGTTTTTGACAGAAAAAAAAGGTTTACTTTAATACACAATAAATATTTAGATAATGGTAAAAAATTCCGGATTGTTTATACGGTTTATTATTTCGAATATTATCTCTATAAATCAAAATTTTTATCCTTTACACTCACGTTTCCGAAAGGTTGTTTACCAAGATATGTAGCAGATTAAAATATGGTTAATTTAGTGTCATTTTGTTGCTATTGCTTCCTAAAGTGTTTCAATATATATATATATACGATGTGACAAACAATCGAGAAGAAAAAAAATGAGAACTACAGAGATCGTAAAACATCTAGTCTAATGTCAATAAACAGTCCTATGAAGGCTTTAAGTAACAGAAGCTGCACAATAAGCTTTATCCTTATTGTACGAGCTGACAATAGTGAAAAATCCAAGAAAAGGTTGTAGAATAAAAAAGAAAACTTTCTCCAGTTGTATTTCTCTAAGTTCTACAAACAGGACTTGAATTGCAATCAATAAAATAGAGTACTCGACTGAAAGAAGTAATATTCAGTCACATGGATTTATTTTCTAACCATTGAATTGCTTATAGTCTTCAATATGTGGAAAAAGCGTCATATGAAACGAATTTTCATCTTGCTTATAGCAAATTTTTCGGGACTATGATATGATGTGTGAAATTGTCGCTTATTTTCAATCTGTCGACAGTGTGTAGAATATAACTCTACTTTTCGAAAATGGGATGAAATACGCTTTTTCACTTTATACAATGATTCTAAATGAATAAATGTACAATACGTCTACATTCTAAACTTTGATAAACGAGGTTGGAAAGATAGCATTCATCTATCTCCTCTTCCATTTTTCTGAAGCTGTTCTCGATTCTTTCATTTCGTCAACTCGTAAGGATATAAAATGAGAATTGACGCATTCAGATGTCTGTCAGCAACTATAGACACATCCGAGACTTTGATAATGTCGGAAAACCTGAGCTTTCAAATCATTCGAGATGATCGTGTTTCTTTATAATATAAGGTGATCGAAGTAAACATATTTGAAAACGTTTAAGAAACGTCAAAGAACATTCTTACGTTGACATTAATAACGCGTCATCAATTATGAATAGACTTCAATTATCATTATTTTTAAATAAGTAATTATAATTAAATTACATTCCTAACGCAAGTATTAATTTTGTCTGTATAAATATACATAATTTTCTATTTTATTAATAATCATGATTAAAATTTAATGACGACTTTCTGCTTTAGTGAGGATTGAATTTAATTATAAGTTATCCTTCGATAAATATTTAAGATTCTTAATTTAACAATTTGTAATTGTTACAAGATCTTTAATTAAATTTAATACACTATTTTATCTATGTAAACTTTTATGTTTATATACATTTATTTATTTTTTTTCAGGAGCAGTTCCTGAAGTTGAACCAGAATTTACCGAACCCATTTCTAATGTAACAGTTCCTCTTGGACGTGATGCCCAACTGCCATGTGTTGTCGATAATTTAGGAACATACAGGGTATATAAATTTTGATTATTCTATTAAGCAATAATGATTAAATTTATGGGTGGGTTTTGTGTAATTTAATGGATACAGACAATTTATCGAGTTCGTGATAGCTTTAATATTTAGTAAATACAAAAAAATATCAGTTTTGTGAGTCTAGAATTTAGTAAATAGAAAAATGTTAGTTTCATAAGTATGTCTAAAACTTAATAAATATAAAAAAATTGTTAGTTTCGTGACAATTTTTTATATTGAACGAGCTTTCAGAATATCTACATGGGTGCTTTTTTTCAATTTATTAATGCGAAAATTTATAATATTTTAAGAACGAGCTTTCTACCATTTCTACATACAAAACTAACAATTTTTGAAAAATAAACTTACAATTTTTCAAAAATAAAAAATTGTCAATTTCATAGGCGTGTCTAAAATTTAGTGAATAGAAAAATTGTCAGTTTCATAGGCATGCCTAAAATTAATAAATAGAAAAAATTGTTAGTTTCGTATGTCTAACATTTCTACATACAAAACTAACAATTTATGAAACTAACAATTTTTCAAAAATAAAAAATCGTCAGTTTCATAGGCATGTCTAAAATTAATAGATAGATAAAATTGTTAGTTTTATAGGTCTAAAATTTAGTGAATAGAAAAAATTGTCAATTCAATAGGCATAAAATTTTAATAAATACGAAAAATTGTTAATTTCATAAATATGTCTAAAATACAAAAATTTATGGAGTTTCATAAGTGATTCTAAAATTTAGTAAATACAAAAATTATCAATTTTTCATGGGTGCTTTTTTTTTCAATTTATTAATGCGAAAATTTATAATATTTCAAGAACGAGCTTTCAGAATTTAATAAAAATTATCCAGTTTTATAAATGAATTTAAGATTTAACAGATGCAAAAAAATTTTTTTGGAATTTCATGGGCGAAGTTTTAACTTCGTTCATGAAACTCGATAAATTTTTTAAAGATTTAATAAATACAAATATTTATTCGGTTTTACAGGTAAATCTAAAATTTCTTAGATGCAATAATTTATTGAGTTTCATGGTCAACATTTTACACTTAACAAATACAAAAATTTATGGAATTTTATCGATGAATTTAAAATTTGTCAGATAAAAAATTATAGAATTTCATGGGCGAGTTTTTAAGGTTTAGTAAATACAAGAAAACATGTCGAGTTTCCTAGATAATCTAAAATTTATCCTTGAAAGAGTTTTTAAAATTTGTCAAATACAAAAAACTTATTGAGTTTCATGAGACTAATGTACAAAAGTTATTAAATACAAAAAAAAAAAAAACTCGTCCAGTTACATAAGTATTTAAAATTTAGTAAATACAAAAAAAGAACTTAGGGAGTTTTATGGATGAATCTTATAAAAATTTACCAAATGCCAGTTGTAAGTATTTGTATAATTTAAGAGATTAAAAATGAATATAAAATTCAATTTCTAGTGTGTGCACTTCAATATCGTTCATATATTTTGTTTTTTTTTCCCTGCTGAAGATAGAATTGAGAGAGCAGTGAATTATAACCGCCTTCACCTTTTGTACTTTACAACTTTATTTTTAAGCTCAAGGATGGTAACGAGGCGATCCTCAAATACACACACACGCACTACGCGACACTAGTTCTTGCAGTGGATATAAAAACCATCGTAAACTCGGTTTTATTATCTCAGTTTACTTGCTATTACATCAGTCGAGATACGATAACAACTCGTCTAGTGTCTACCATGAAATAGACTGTATTTCATTAATGTTGGAGTGAATTGAAAGAAATTTTACGGGATATAGAAAATATTTCCTTTCTAACATGATCTCGCATAAATGCATTGATAGAAGAAAAAATCGTTAATCTCGAAAGTTAAATAAAGTTTTCTTCGATTATATTTTTTTTTCTTTTTTTTAAATATATAAAAAGAAAGATATCTAAGATAGATTATGCGACCTGGAAAGTAATTCATGGCGATAAACGGAACCAATTTGAACGATCTTGCAAACTAAAGTCTTTTGTCGATATTTCTTATGACCAAAAGGAGACCATCAAACTGTACACAATCTATTCCAAATAGCGGAGAAAATTGTGAAGAACAAATATAACAATTTTTTATTGTTATAAATTTGAATTTATAAAATATTGAATTCTATCGAAACAATTATAAATAGAGAATTTATATACTATTAAAATTGTTTTCTTTTTTCTTTTTTAATAGTTAAAGAAACTAGGACATAACGTTCAGAAAATCATATTATTCTCGTTTCTCTTTATAGCCAGCTTGGATTAAAGTGGAAAGCAAAGCAATTTTGACTATTCACCACCATTTAATTACACGGAATTACCGCATAAGCTTGAGCCATAGTGATAACAGAAATTTTATTCTGCACATAAGAAATGTTCAGATATCCGATCGAGGCGCATATATGTGCCAACTGAATACTGTGCCCATGAAGAGCCAAGTAGGATATTTGGACGTATTAGGTAAAGTATACTGTTTAAATTCTTCTTGACGTAATTTTTTTTTTACATTTATCTATTCATTTTCTCTTACTGGATACTCAAAATGAAATTATTTATCTTCTTTTTTTTTCTTTTTTAATTTAAAATACCGTAAAAGAATATTTTCTTCTTTTAGATTAGTTTCTTGGCTTTCAATATCATTTACAAACTATCTCAGACTCCTTTTTTAAGTAGATTAATTATCATTTAATTATAATATTTCACTTCTTAGATTAGTTCCGCAAGCTATAATGGCAAAAATTAATTTTCTACGAATGTAAACAGCGAAACTAATTTTAAAAATTATTAAAGAAATTTTTTTATACATATATATGTTTTTTTAATTTAAAAAAGTATATGCTATATGTATATATATATTTTCATTGTGTATAAAAGTTTAATGGGAAAGTATTAAGAGAAGAAGAAGAAGAAGAACAGGAGGAGGAGGAAGGAGAGGAGGGAAAAAAATTAGAATGAATTTTCTTTTCTGAAAACTTGCTTGGAATTTATTCGCATTTAGAGCTACTTGGATTAACATTGCTCTAATGTGATAAAACAGTAACTTTCGACTGAATCATGCGAACCAACATGTGTATTTTTTAATTAAACCAGTGTTTATTAAAAATACAGAGTTACAAGTACATAATAGCTGCACTGTAAATAATGTTAATGTTTAAAACGTAACTTTCATTTATTTTAACGGATATTTTTCTTATCACAAGCGAAAACAGTGTAATTTCAAAATTCGAAAATCTTTTATAGAAACGTTTTTACATCGAAATTATTTATCGTTCATCAAATTTTTTTCCACCCCTTATTTAGTTTGCGTATTTAAAAACTATTGGTTTTGAAGAGGAAGAAAAAAAAAATTAAAAAAATAAAATTCGCGAAGTGTTATTTATTTTTAACTTTAAAGGTTTTTAATATCATCAACCTGGGAATTTTATTAATGGCATAGTTTAAAAATATAAATTTTTAGTATGTCTTAATGCGCTTTTATAATCTGTCACGAGTTTTCTTTATATATATATATACACGCAACGAAAATGCAAATAAATTCGTTTTTTTTTTTTTTTTTGCATTTTTTTAAGAGAAAAATATTGCAATTTGTAATTTTGTTCAAGTTGTTAAAATATAACTTCCGCCTTTGACTCATCACATGGTTTAGTGTAATAAATTCTAATTTTATCTTATTATGATAAGTAGGCAGACTCGAGAGAGTTTTCAAAAATTCCTTTAATTATCGGTACGCTAAAGGAATTCTACGCATAATGTTTAAATATTATACTGCATAAAAGATAAAAAATAATAATTTAAATATTCGATAAACAAGTATATATACACACACACATACATATATATATATTAACTTAAATAAATAAATAATATTTATATAGCTATCAAATCATAATTCTTCGGTTGAAAGCGCATCTTCAGTTTATATCACTCACGTATGGGAAAAATAATGTTTTCCATCTTATTTAATGTTATCCTAAGCATGGATTCTGTCTAAAAATTGAAAATTATGTTAGGAAATCAATTTAAATATTTAATACGATATTCATCTTTACAGATCCACGAGTAGATACTTTCGATAGTTGTGCATTCATTAGAGACATGTACTGTTCGACTGAGCATTAATAACAGTATTATCTATCGAATTCTGATAACTAATGAATATATTCTACTGTAAACTTTGAAAGATGCATTCATAATTCATCCCGAGAGAAAAATCTTCAGTCATTAAAAAGAATGAAGGTGGAAGCATAAATGGCGGCAGTGAATAGTTACAGAAAGAAAACTATTATTAAAAAGCAAATTATTTATTGGCGATGATATGCGGTATGTTCTTTTTTTCCTCTCTCTCTCTCTGCAAAGAAGAAAAAGAAGAAAACTTTTTGAAAAGAAACAGAAAGATACGAAAAATATATATTTGAGAATAAAATGAATAATTACGGAGAACGAAAACTTGTTTGCTATGCCGAAAGAAAGATATCAAAAGAGAATTTCAATTCTGCTTTCGACTAATGGTATATTAAAACTTACTTTAGCTTCTGATGTTTTTTGATTTATGATGCTTTTATATATAAAATATAAAGCCGATCTATATTATCTTAGAAAGAGAAGAAAAAAATATCGGATGACACTTAATACAAATATATTTCTATGGATTTATGTCGGAATATAACTATACAGAAGATATTCGCGAATACGGCAGTAAAGAAACATTCCATACTTAAAACAAATGCCGAAAAATAAATTAGTTTAATTTTTATATATTTATTTGAAATTTTATAAAGCTTTACTTCAATTTTTTCAACAGAAAAACACATAAACTTTAATATGAAAGAACAAAAAAAAATTTTTTTTCTATAATGTATAACAATAATTGAATAAAGAATAATAATAATAATAAAAAAATAATAAAAACTATTAAAGCGAAGATAAGACGTATATAAAAATAAGCTTCAACATTTTATTTTTTAGTTTCTTATAAATTTTGTCAGTAACCTTTAAATCCAAAAGTACAAATCTCAACTGATCGGGTTAGTATTCTAGATTCCTTGGGGGAAACAGCTTTCTGAAAATATTTGCCGTGAACTGATCTTTTTTTTTCTGTTCTGTGTTTCGTAGATTACGTTAGTACAAAGAATAAATATTTCAGGTGAGAACAAACTTAACTTCTTAGCGTTCTGATTTAGTTAATGGAAAGAAAAAAAAAACGAGAAAGAGAGAGAGAGAGAGAGAGAGCGAGAAGAAAATACCACGAATAAACTAGAAAGTGGTAGAATTAAATTTAAAAATTCTAAATGTGTGCATATTAAAGGAGAACAATAGCCGGATGAAATATTAAATTGGTGATTAATATAGAATAGTTGTATATTTGAATGGGGGATTTAAAAATTCTGCCGCTGTTGAAGATTTTTTTTTTTTGTTTTAATAATAATTCTGCGATTTGTTCTGTTTGCAGATTAAAACTTAAATATGTTCACAGATAACAAGCGATTTTTAGCTTTAATTATCATGGCAGAAACCAATTAAAATGCAGTATAATTATGCTTAACATAAAAATTTATCGAAATTAAGATAGATATACGTTTCGACTCCGAATTTTCATTAAATAAAAAGAATGGCGTAAAAATGTTCAATTAAGAAGAGTTATAGGAATCTCGTTTTGTGATTTCTAACTACGAAATAAAAAATAAAATAAAATAAGACAACCAGGTAAAATAAATGCTAAAAATAATTAACTCGAAAGATCATTGATTGATCTGCATTATCTTTTAAAACTTCTTTAAATTTTTTTTTTCTTTTTTTATGTTGTAGTAAGCAACTTTATCAAACCGGGTATACGTCCCCAGAGATGAAGGGAGAAGATATCTTTCTTTTAGTATAAAATCTTATTTAATTGTCCGTACACAAGATTAAAATTTGCATACATTATTATAAGTAATTGGAGCTATTCCAGTACAAAAATAGACTCGAAAGGATAATTTTTCTTGTTTTTAAGTTTATTATTTCCGCTACTAGAACTTAATTATTTAACCATAATAATAATTTCTCAATTACATATAAATATATATAAAAGAATAATTTAATTTTACTTATTATTCGATATAATTAAAAGTAATTATAGTATAGAATAGCGAAAAAAATAATTTATCAAAAGATTGTTACTGAAGCAATACCAGAAAGTTTATTTATTCTTTGCTTGTTTAATTAAATTTAATGAAAGTTTAATAATTTTTTTTTGTCAGGAAAAAAATTATGGATGCCATTTCGAGTAAATTCGAAAAGAATATCAATTATTTCTTAATTTTATCGAAAGTACTTAACTTAAAAAAAAGTTTACATTTGTATAATAGCATTTTCCAAATACAATTTAATAAATATTTAAACGTAAACATGAACTGTTTGCTTTACTTTTCTCGTTATAAAATTTTAAAATATTAATTTTATTTTCTATTCATTTTATATTTTTATCGACACGTTACGTGATTCATCACAACAGCAAAAAGTAAAATAAAATTGGTGATGTGCAGCATACCTTATTGTTAAACAAGCATATAAATCACTGTGATAATTCTAACTGGAAATATTTTAAATTTTATTGACGATATGTGCGATATTTTCTTAATATATGTTGCATTTTTACCGACGATATACAAATTTATCGCCATTGTAGAAGGGGGGAAATATACGAAAAAAAAAAAGTAAAAAATATCACTCGTGATCGAATTTTGTTTTGAAAAATGTTAGCGAAGAAATTCTTATAAGAGAGCAAATGACTTTTTTTTTTCTTCTTCTTCTTTCGTTTTTTTTTTCCTGTAAATAAAAAAATTTTAACGATCTTATACGGAAAAAATTTCCTTTTTAGAACGGAGGAAAAACGTTAAAACACATGGTTGCTATTCGCCATTACGTCAACTCCGCTGACGATTAGACATTTAATAGGAAAACGATATCCTTTGCGTTGATTTCTTATAAAACTTGGCTGTTTCGAGCTTTCTGCAATCTTTTACATATGTAATAAAAATACATTATACCCCCGAGTCTCTTTCCTTCATCAATAACTTATCCATGCAGCACAAGATGTTGGTAAAAGTGCTACCTTGAGACATTTGACGACAACATAGTTGTTAACTATAGAAAATAACCGATCAATGTCGTTATAATTTACATACTCCATTACCCATAATTCACACCGGGGGATGAAAGAATTATTTCCTGTTAAATTGTGGCCGTCGCATAATATTAAACGGAAAGTTTAATATACAAAGACAGGAATAAAAAAAAAACAAAAAAAATTCGATATTCGTAACTGTATTATTCTAAAACTTAACCACAGCAGATTTAGTGAGATTGAAGGGATATAAACATTCCTGCTATTAGCACAAACAGTGCGAATACATATTGTTAATCATACTTAAACAGCATAAACACAAACGGAAGCATTTATCATACGCATTCTCATGAGGAGACGTGATGTGCAAATAGCATCTCAATTATTAAACGTTCCAATGATTTAACCAAAATTGGAATTTCGACATCATCAAATTTAACGTAATCGTCTGAAAAGTTTTCTAAAATTGGAAATTTATAAACTGTTTTCTTTTCTTTTTCGTGTCGATCGGCGATGGTTAGAAAGTTTAACGTTTAATATACTAGGATATCCAATTAAATCCATTTAAATTTACATTGTAATCGTTTAATTTCGTGAAGTACACGGATCGATTCAATTTACACGTTTATCCGACTTACTGGCGCCTTGTCTAACCTTATCAACCTTTACGGAATCTATCGATATTATATACAAATATAGAATATATACGCCTATATATATATATATATACAGTACATCATCGCTTTTGAAGAATGACTGTTTTGTTTATATCGAAAGAAGAACCGACATGGTAAGAAAGACGAAGATAAATCTTTAAGAATGAGTTGGGAGTAACCGTTAAATTTAACTGTCCACTCTGCGACATATTACCGTATATAAGTTGACTGAAGGAGGTGAAATTTCAATTTAATCTACACAACGATTGTCCTCCGTGTGAAAGATATACAGTACCTTATACAAGACATCAGATCGATCGAAATGAAGGACGTTTTTCGAAGATTCTGTCAGAGTTCTGTGGCGTAATCAATTTTATCAGTCGTTTCTGACGTGCAAACTTACTCGTCACAAGTGTTGGAGTGGAAAATCTCTCTTCTTCTGTGCTTTTTTTTTTTGTTCTTCTTCTTCTTCTTCTTTTGATTTTTACTTCCTGAATGCTTTGCAACTTCTTAGCTGTACTAACAGATAAAGAATAAGATTTTCTAGAATCCGTCTGGAAAATCAACAAAGAAACTGCACACAAGATTTTATAACTTGAGTTGGTTGTACGTGTGGTGATATTCAGTCAACTAAAAAATTCGATGTTCGAATAAGAAGAAATAAGATAAAATATAAACTAAAGAAATTTATATATATATATTATATATAAACACATATATATAAAAATTCAGAATAATTTTAAACAAGAAAGAATACAGAATTAAACAGAAATTCTTTATTTAAATAACTTGTAGTGGCTAAAAATGTTATTTCTATTTTTTAATATGTAACCGTGGGAGTTTTGTTTTGTAAATTTGTATTGCACTGTCAGGAAAATTCAATTTTCGCAGCTGTACAATCCGATTTTAAAATTCAAATTCAAATAGGCGAAATTTCGAGTGATCTCTTCAAGACTTTCTTCGCTTAAAAATCTTGAAAATAAGCATATTTCATTTTTCTTTTTAGAATTGTGTTCTTTCGTATTATTTAGAGGATAAAAAAATCATTTTAATATATTAAATCTTTTAATAATTTAAATATATATATATATATATATATATTATTATTATTATTATTATGCTTGCTAGATCATATAGAAAAGTTTCATCAAAAGATATTTTTATATATTTTATAATAGAAAAATTTCTCTTTCCTTTCGGTTGTTCATAAAGATGTAGACTTTATGGTGCCGTCTTTGCTTGTACTGACGACTTCTTTTATAAAAAAAGACAGTATACGTATTCAATCCATGAAAAACTGTTGAAATAATGTCTTCCTAGGGATATAGCGACTGACTTCTCAATCTACGATGTCGTTTTTGATATGATGTCTTCTCGTAACAAAACGTTAAAAATAGTCCCTTTTTATCTAAGAGCACAAAGTACGCTTTTTTTGCTGTTTTTATTAGAATGATTATTATTTTTTATGTACATATACATACTTTACATTCAGTTTACTTAAATATATTGTGAACAGTATTGTATATCTATTTTTAAATCTTCATGTTCTAAACACACCAATGAAATTTTTGTATAAATGTTTACATTACAAAAATATTTTTATTTTTAAAGAAAACATTATTCGGTATTAGACTGTTATCATTATTATCATTTAAGTATGATTTAATATCAAAAATTAATTTTTTCCAAACTAAAATAATTATTTCTGATCGTAACGCGATACGCGTCATTTTAAATCCCGTTTTAATACGAAGCCGATGCATATTTATTATTCGGAAATTATTTTTAATAAAATTTTAAAGCGAAACTAATTTTATTTGTAAATAAAATCGACTATAGTGTCAGTGCCGAAAATAAAAAGAAGATTACAAGCAACTTCACTACGTCTAATGTCGTTGGATGGATCTGCATTAAGTTTGGGATTACTTAAAAGATGTTTATCCACTGCAACTTAATTATGTAGGATGTCTTGTTAAATCCGTTAATGTCACTGAAAAAATTCTGTTTTGTTTTGGAAGGATCAAATTAATGAGATTTTGTTTTGAAGAGATCCAGTACAACTAAAAATGAATGATGAGGTAAATGTTATTGGAAAGTAGTTTGCCTTATCTTTACAAGTATCAAATAAAAAAAAAATGTTGTCAATGTGTTTCATAATTATTAAAAATTCTTCCTTCCTCTCAAAGCAAACAAATTTGTCTTTCACAAGTCGAATTTTTTATATAACTTATATATATATATATTTCTATTGATTGCAATATTCGGATAATAAGAGTTCTTATAATCTTGATTTCGTTCAAGTACCACCAGATATTATTGTGGCTGAAAGTAGTTCAGATGTCATAGCCAGAGAAGGCACAAACGTATCTTTGTCCTGTAAAGCTAACGGATATCCAGCACCGAATATTTCTTGGAGAAGAGAAGATAATGAAGCCATTCCTCTAGGAATGCGACAAGGTAAAAAAGTGTTAGGTGAGTTTAATAATCGATATTTTTATAAGTGTAAAAACGTCGTTTAACACCACAGATATACACAGACATATATTGTATGTATATATATATATATCTCTCTGTATATATAAAACTTCTATATGCTGGAAGCAGAATTTGGTTTATATTCATTCGATCTTTCCTTACGCAAATACCTTTAAAGGAAATTACAAATCTGTGAAATTCCCCGAGGAGTTAAAGTGAAAAAAGTCAAGGAAAACCAAATTCAACGATTTTTAGCGGTATGACGTTTGATATATTCATGGGATTGAAGTTTTTTCTTTGATAGTTTCCGTCAAGAATGTAACATCCGAACTGACAGAATGTGTTTGTCAATAGAACGTCATTTGGTACTAGATTGCTAAAATCGCATCAGTTGGTCTTCAATGATAAACGACGTAGCTCATTTTTATTTTATAACAGAATATCTAAATTATAAAACTGCTTTTTTTTATATATATCATTTTTTTATATAACTTATATAAATATAAAGTAAGTCTCTATTAATCTTTAAAATTTTTTTTTATTTGCAATATTTAAAGCTATTAAATAATAACTTTTATAATTTTATATTCCTTATATATATATATATATAATAAACTTCACTAAAATAAAAGTTTTTTTTAAAAAAATTCTGACAATAAGTCAAATTTTTATCAATCTGTAAGTCCTTTCAAAAAGAAGAAGGTAAGGGGAAGGAAAGAAGAAACACATAAATAAAAAAAAATATCTAAGACATATTCTAAATCCTATTGTCTCTCGGCTTTTGACAATATTTTGTTGAAGGAGCAGGAAATGTCATGGGATCAGAGGAAAAATCGCGTGAAGAAGAAAATAAGATTGGGAATCGAAATCAGCTAAAGTACAAAAATACTCAAGACTGTTACATTTAAAATAGATATATTTTAACCAGAAAGATTGATGGAAGTTTATAATATATATATATATATATACAAAATTTAAGAAAAAAGCTAAGCTATATCAATGTCACCTGTTGGCCCACATCCAAAAAAAATGTGAAGATAAACTATATTTTATGAAATAAACAAATGCCATTTTTACGTATAACCACATGTTTTTTTAGATAATATATAGAATGTAATATTGACTGTTGAAGGTTTCATTTCTTACAGGTAAAGAAAAAACGTTAACGTGTTTTTTAAATTGATGTTTTACGACGAAAAAATGGGAATATTTTTGTGCTGATGATATAATTTTTTGTTTTTACAGCTACGACCTACGAAGGAGAACAACTGAACATAACTCGAGTTAGCAGACTTCACATGGGAGCTTATCTTTGCATAGCATCAAATGGAGTACCACCTTCTGTTAGCAGAAGGATACTATTACACGTTCATTGTAAGTGAGAAAAGACTTTATTTTGTAAAATCGCGTACTAATTACCTGTACTTTCTTTATCTTTAATAAGCCTTACAATATTTAATTAGATTCAATTAAAACGGCAAAATATTCTTTGGTGAGAATGTAATTAATTTAGGAAAAACAAAATTCCAGTTTCGTTTTCTCTAATCATTAACATTCCATTTTCAGTTCCATCTTATTTCTTAAATTAAATGAAAAGGAAAAACACTTTCTCTCTCTCTCTCTCGATGCTTGTTTCTGTACAAATAACGCAAAACTATCTTTAGGAGAACTTTAAAATAATACTGGCATCAAGCAGATCCCATTACGTCGACTCTCAATCAAATTCCTTTCTCTATAAATAGAACTACATCTTTCTCTTTTAGTTCCTCCAGTTATGTGGATACCAAACCAGCTGGTTGGTGCAGCAATGGGAAAAGATGTTACCTTAGACTGTCACACTGAAGCTTATCCGGTGTCCATCAATTATTGGGCAAAAGATGGAGGAGATATGATTATACCTAACGAAAAATTCGAAACGGCAATTAAAGATAAAACTTATAAGATACACATGAAATTGACGGTGAAAACATTAGAAGAAGAAGATTTTGGTACTTACAAATGTTTCGCTGAGAATTCACTCGGATCTACTGAAGGATCAATACGGATGTATGGTAAGAACATAGCTTAGATTCACATGAATTGTGTCAAAACTGTCTTATCTATCGAAGTACTATCTACATCTAGAATACCTCGGGGAAAAACAAAAAAATCTTATCTTTTATATCGAAAAAATTCTTGTTTTCGTATATTTTTTTTTCTTTTTTTTTACGATTGCGTTTTGATTTATATCATCGATTTAATTTTATAGCCATTTTATCGCACGTTTAAATAATTACCATTAACGATTTAGATTTCTAGTGATAAATACCGTTTAATTAGAAGGACGGCGAATAGTTTAGCGTGGAATTAATAAAATCGATTCGATTTTCTAACTCAAAATCGATCTGGAATTATAATTAAAATTATTTTTTAAAAAATTATATAGTTTTTTTTTATGGTGAATTTATAACCGTGACATAAAGTTTTAGAAACTTTATTGGTATCGAAGGGCACGTAATTAACTGAAGGATTCGATCTTCAGATAGGAAAAAAATCCCGATGCCAATCGATATATAATCATTCAATTACTACACAATATTGTATATGATCGAAGTAAAAAAAAAGAAACAGCTGCCATTTGTGCAATCCAAGATGTGATGACGTAAGGAAAAATCAAAAATAACAAAGATAGAAATAGTGGATAAGAGTGAAAAAGAAACAGTTTGAGTTGATGCGGTTATTACCTATCCAATCTATTCGTGTAATTCTCTACTTTTATTGTATCGAAAGAAAAAAAAAATACATATATATATATAAGGATAACATTCGAAACCGCGTAAAGTTCTTCCAGTATTTTTCTAGCATGGAAGACGAAAAAGATAACTGTAATAAGCATTTTAATCATATTCCAATTTTTCAATACTTTTTTTTTTTTAGTAAAAAAACTGATTGTGCTTTGTTTATTTTTTTTTCTCCAGAAATTCCACCACCGACAGAAGAACCGACAAAACAAACCGTTTCGAACGTACGAGTCACTCCAGAAGGTAAGTAACCTAATACTATCGAATCGTGTTAAAGATGTGCTCTATGTGATTAATCACAATTGCAATTGGGAATAATTTCCGTTATATTGATGCTTGATCTTCTTTAAATAACACACTTTTACTTCTTTTCTACTATTCCAAGTCATCAATTATATGTAGCCCTTTGTCAAAACTCATTCTTTGATATCATTCAATAGTCAGTTTTGTTGTCTTTGATGGATCCGGAGGGATAGAATAAATGTTGAGAGTCGTGGTGATTTTCATCCGTGAAAAAGAAGTCATACTGTCACGCAAACAATCATTTATGTCATCTATAATCATTATAGCATCATCAAACACTTATAACTATAAGTATGGATTGATCAATGGTTTATGACGTTTGTCATCCAACGTTTTCAAACTTATCCGAATAGATTAATTGCATCATTACGATTTTTAAATATGTTTTATGGCACTTTCAGTTTTATTTTTCGTGTTTTTGATGTTTTTCTGTAACATCGAAAAAATGGTTAAAAATTCAGATTTTTGATGACGATATGCGAAATTCCTGTATGCGATTACTGGTACATCTTTCGAAAGAGAAAGAAAGAAATCACGAAGAAAGATTAAAAAATAAAACAAAAAATTCTATCCATAAATTTAAGTAATAAATTGACTAGAATGATATCAATTAAAGTAAATTTTTTTTTCTACTTCTATTCGCTTTAGCATTTTTATTCTTATCATTATTTAATTCCGTTTGTCTCTTTAACAAATGGCAGAACCAGAATCAAGATGGAAAAATAAGAAAAATAACAAAATCAAAATTGGCGTCGGTCTAAAGTAAAATGTGATTTTTTTTTCTTCTTTCTCTCTCTTCTTTTCCATTTTTTTAAAAGTCTGGAAACCATTTAACGCTACGAAAGTAAGTTATCTATCAAGAAAGAAAGTATTGAACGATTATCTCTTTCTTAAAGTTAATGGGGTCCTCGAGAATAGGATCATGTTGTCAGAATATTTCCAAATCTTAGTTATTCAATCTGACTATCCTACTGAAAATGTTATTAATCAGTATTACTTTCGAAGTAATGAATAGATATATATATATTATATATACAACTTAGAACTATCAGATTATTTATCTTTATTTAAATCGAAGTAACTGTTTGTTCCATTTAAAGCTCTGTAAAAATTATCAAAGGAAAACAAAAAAAAAATGATTGCACAAACAAAAGAAAAAACAAAAACTTATGAAACGAAACAGAAGCGCAAAATAAACCAAAGAAGAAAAATGATGAAGTAAAAAATATCTAACGTATCCTGCGTAATGTTAGAGAAAAATATATCGCGTTATTATCTCTAATTTTTCTGTTTTTCTTTCGTTTTTATCTTATCTTTATCTGATTAGCTGAATATGCGAAATTATAAAATTCGAAACTTTTACATATACTCTTAAAATTATTTCGTATGTAATTTCTCCAGTATGTTTGGAATTTCTTTACTGTCAGAATAGGTTAGATGTTTTGAAGATGAGATATATATATATATATATTCTTCCAAATATTCGTATAAAATTTAAATATTTTCTAAAGTTTTGCCGTTGAAAACTAATTAAATAAGACCATAAGTGTCATTTAGAATAAATTCTTCAATGACATTTTTCGTTTAATTTCCGCATTTTTCTGATAACATCGATCAAAAACCTTAGTAAAATTGAAAAATTCTTATATATATATATATTTCTATATATATATTTTTCGTTATTATCTATATAACCTTGAATTTTTTTTATCTACCATCTCTCTTCTTTTATTGTTGTAGATCTGACAGCATTCCCTAGACATCAGAGTTTCGGATCTGTAAAAGATTCTGAAAGCGAAAGCACCGAAGTCAAAAATTCCCTATCTAGACCTACAGGTTTGTAAAAATAAAATATATGCAAATTAAAATTCTTGCATATTTTATTTTATTTTTTATATTAAAAAAAAATACTTTGATTACGAAACTTAATTCTTAGAAAGTTTTTAAAGTAAACTCCTGTAACATATTGACTTTTATAGAAGGGAAATATGAAACATTCACTGATGTTAGAAACACGTCGAAAAATGTACTGTATTTCTAACCTGTATCATATTCCATTTAATGGATAAAGTTCAAATGTTCTTTTATCTCAACAGATCTTTTAGTGTATTCTAGCAATTTGAGAAGTTGACACTCTTAAAGTTCATATTAGTAACTTTTATAGTGGAACAGATACCGTGTTTCAATTATAACTCTTGACAATGCCTCCCCCAAAAAAATATTCTATTAAAACTGCACTAAAAGGAAAGTAGATATCGTATGATTTAAAGTAACAACTTGCATACAAAAATTCTATTGATAAACAGGGTTAAATGTGACAATTTTTCGTCGTTATCTCATTCAAAATCCGCATAAAATTTGTCGAATTATTTAAAATTATATTTTTTAATAATTTATCTTGGATCGATTTAAACATCTATCTTGAAAGATAATGAAAAGTTACGGAAACTCTGCACGTAAACCAATCTCAGTTTGCGGTTAGATTTTCGACGATTTTTTTTTCTTCTATAACTTTTTTTTTATAGTTTGAAAAGTTCTGTCGTTATGTTATCATTAAGTTTTAAAAATTCGTTCATCGTAACTTCGTTAATATTTTAATTAAACGTTTCAACAAGAGGAATAACGATTGGGTCAATCGGTTAAAGCTACTTGATGTTTTCTTCCAAATCTTTCTATCATAATTAGTAAGTTTTTCTAAGCGAAACATTTGAGACTGAACTAATCGAATCTTAAATTAATCTTTACTTAGTCTGCATATATTAAAGTTTATTCCGAGTACCGATAGGAAAAACAGCGTGTGTGTGTATGTTTGTAAGCTATATAAACAAACCGTTCTCGTCTTCGTTTAAATCTTAAACGTGCCCCTATTCGTTAAAATAATTAAAGTTTATAAATCACACATAGTAAAAGAAAAAAAAAGAAAGAAAATTCAGTTGTCTCCTCAATTCAACTTTTCAGTACGACTATAAAAAAATGCTTTTTTTTATATGCTGATAAGCTTTATGTTACATTTGTAACTGTTCATTCACTAGCTTTCTATTTTCTTTTCCTACGTGATTCGAAACGACAATGAGTAAAAATTTGATTCTTAGATAACAAAAAAGCTTGTTTTCTTGTGAATACAAATCACTTTGTAACATAAACACCATTTTAAAATATTGATAGCTTTTAAAAATGTTATCTGAATTTTAAAGTAGGAAACGATATTATAAAAAAAAACATTGCATAAAAA
This sequence comes from Androctonus mauritanicus, assembly GCA_011317285.2. Taxonomy (NCBI): domain Eukaryota; kingdom Metazoa; phylum Arthropoda; class Arachnida; order Scorpiones; family Buthidae; genus Androctonus; species Androctonus mauritanicus. The sequence continues at coordinate 67,475 of WUQG02222080.1, forward strand.
ATCACCAATTTTTATTTAAGAAAAATAATTTAATTAAATTATAAAATTTATGAAATTGTATTATTATTATTATTTTCTGACTTATCTCTTTTCTGTTCGATTAGAGCTTTACCTGTTCTAAATAGCGTATTTTTAAACGTTGACACTTTCAGCTGAGTGTGATACTTCAGCTTGGAATTTATATGGAAATATATTCTTTAAAGAAAGCTACTTACATAAAAAATTATGGAAAGTAGAATTTTAAACAGATTTCATACATAACAAAACTAAAATACCCACTATTTTCGACATTATAAATTCGGATAGATTCCAAAAATGTCTTTGGATATAGAAATTTCAATTCAACGTTCTTCTTCTTCGAGGAAAGAAAAAAATAATAATAATTTTTTCTTTCTTCTATCAGTAACTAAACTATTTAAAATCTAATTATCTTTAAATACTTATAAGTTAATTCGTTAGTTAATATTTTTACTTACTTAATTAACATTTAATAATTGTTATTATTATTATGTATAATGTTTCAATACCCATCGCAATAATAATAATTATTATAGACGAATCATTGATAATTCTCTTTGATCTTTAATAACTTACATAATATTAGAAATTTGATAATAATTATTGTCTGTTAACAAACGAAGATTAAATTTAAACTCGTATTAAATTGCATGCTTTAGAATTAATAATGTTTATTCCCTGATAAAGTTTTATCATTAAGGCTAAAAATAAATATGACTAATCAATCGAGAAACGAGATAGAATTTCAAGGAGGAAACACTCAAACACATTACCTACAACTTCTATTGTAGACGGAAAATATCGATCATCAGAAGATGCCTCTGCTCTTGAGGACAGAGTCCCCTTACCAGAAAAGTCAAGAAAAGGACAACGAGGACAGCAACATAGTCAGTACCGAATTTCTATTAACTTCTCCACTTCTCCTTTATTTTATAGTGTTGTTAGTTGAATGCACTTACAAAAGTGATTTCTCCTAATTTTGATGAGTTATTGTGTTTGTTTATTACTAATCTTATCTCCAAGTTATTGATAAAGTCATAATAATTGCAAATATTATGACTTTACAACGAAATTAATTTTCCACCTTTATTATCTAAGGTTTCCTTTAATAAGTTTAATTAAAATCCAGAAAATGATCATTATTATTAAAAACAAAAAAACTTTCCATCTATACCTTTAATTTTTAAACAATATACTTTAATAATTTTATAAGAAGTTTTATTTATTTCGGTAAATCTATATTTATATATTATTTTTATTTTTTTTTATTTAATCTAGAATAATACCAAGTTTTGTTATAAGGTGTTTTCAATCATATAAATTAAAATTTAATTACAAAATATATAGTGCGGAAACGACTTTGTAGTGCTTTATGGATGAGCAGCTTTTCTATTGGCAGCGGTGTTGAGCAGTGAAGTGTCTTTTACAGGAGCAAAAAGAGTAATATCGTATTTATTTTATTTATCAGATGATGCTGGGCAGGGATAGAATTCTATCGAACGTGGTAAACAAAATTAGATATAAAATATAATATTATGATTATTTATTTATTTATTTATTTATTGATAGATTCTCATAAAACGTAAAAAATAAACAAACACATGGAGAACGAATTCGTATAGTTAAAAAATTCATATACACAGCATTATTGTAATAAAAACAAAAAATAATTTCTTGAAATATTAATTGAGATTATTGCCTTTCTATATATATAAGAATTCAAACGTTAAAAAATTTTATTACAACTCTCGAAACTGTACACACTTTTGATAACAATGAAATATTTATCTATGTTTATTTTATGAGAGATTAATCTTGTTTATGAGACTAATTTTTAATATTTGCAATAAATGGGCAATGAATGAATGGTTCAGTAAGTAATTTAAATATTTTTCCATGTAATTACTACACTGAAACATGAAGAAAGTTAAAAATTTAAAAATTTATTACTGTTACTTATCCCATTTTCAGAGTTTCGCTCAGCGTAGTGGTTTGGATCATTCGCAAAAAGGAAAATAAGAGTATATTGAAATTTATAATTTCTTATTAAGGAAATATGTATCCATATAAATATAGAGAGATAATGATATAACATTTACAATTTTAACAACTTTAAATTGATTTATTTTTGTATACTTATGTATTTATTACTTGTAACTTTCGCTCTTTCATAAAACTAATATGTCAAGAAATATGCTTTAAATTTAGCCAATTTCTTATTGGTTTTATTAAATTAGTTAAAAAAAAAACAAATATTTTCCTAAAAATAAAAAAGAAATCGCGCTAACATTTTATTAAATTTTATTTTATTTTATTTTTATGAAAATGTTACTTTAAATAAGAAAACAAAATTCATTCGTTTTATTATTGCTTTTTCAGATCGGTTGTACAACTTCCTATGGATATTTATAAAAATTTTATTTATTTTAGAACATGTACTCATCACTCAAACGGCAGTAATTTTTTTTTCGCGGACTGACTGAAAACAGAATATAAAACATTCTCTCATCATATATATGCCAACAGAAATTTTATCTCAAATAAAACAGTTATTACTATTCTACGGTTGTAAAAAAAAAAAATTTATTTTTTTATATAATTCTAGTTGTCATCTAGTTATAGAAACTTTTATATCTACCATCATTTTTTTAAGTTATAGTTTTAATATATATATATTTATCGCAATCTTTATAAGCATCCAGAGCGAAATTACTGCAACCAATTCCTCATAAATAATACAAACAAAATATCGTAACTAATGTCCTAAAACTGTATCTCAGGTTTGTTTCTCAATGAATATCATATTTTGTTATCGAATTTTTTAAAAGCATTTCCGAAACCGATAATACTTATCTTTTTGTTATTAATTACATTGATTAATACATTAGTACGACAACACTCTTTCTCTCTCTCACTTCTTTTCTTTCTTTTTCCTCTTAGAAAATTGTTATTTTACATCTCCTAAATCTGATTGTCAATATATAATTATAAAGTTGTCTTTTCTAATCTTTTCGATGAGTTTAAAACGTTTTCACAATGAACATCGACTTCTCTTTTCTGTTTTATTCATGAATAAAAGCACTCCCTAATCTTTCACTTCCTGCATCCAAATTTATTAAGAAAATCGCTTTTGTGTCTTTTAAAATTTTAAAATTTATGATATATTTCGAGACGAATAATTATTATTTTATTTTTTTATAAATTATCGATCTATAAAAAATTACTTACATATTTATATATCTTTTGCTTAATTATATACATATATATATATATAGCTGAAACTATGACGATAAACAGAATATTAATTTGGTACTTTCTTGCTTTATTTGTGTTATCACTAACATTTATATTTATATTAATTAAATACTTTGTTATCTACCAAAACACATTTAAAATATCTCGCATCCTGTTTCCGAATATTATAGACAATTAAAATAAATAGAAACAGTTGGATTAATAATAGCCGCACAAAAGAAATTCCGCATCAGACAAAAAAAAAAAGGAAAGGAAAAAAAATAATAAAAATAAAAGACACAGTAAAAGTTTAAAGCTAAAAACATAAAATGTTATTTTTTTTCTCTCTCTCTCTCTCTTTATATAAAAGTTCTAATTAAATGACGATGTCAACAATTCTAACTTGAAATTTCATTTTTAAAACCAAAGGTTTTTGAACTCGTTAGAAGCTTTAAACTTGTTATTCGTTGTTTTCGCGCATTAAACAATGTACTTTTATGTATAATTGCTACGATGATTAAAACTTTAAATGGAAAAATATAAAAATATATAATATTTCCTCTCCGAAAAAACAAAAAAATATATATATTTTCGTTCAGATTCTCGGAGATAAAATTATATAAACTATTTTTAAAAAAAGAAACAAAAAAAAAGGTCTTTGTTCCAGATTTCCTATTTTCCTCGATATATGTTAACCAAAAATCGATAGAAGTCTAGGTATTTATGCCATTTATCATTCTACGAATTTCGTTAAAATGATATCTCCGTATTTTATAATAAACGAAGAGACGTGAAGCAGATATTGCCCAAAAAAAAATATATATATATATATATATATTATATTTTTTTGATTTATTTTATAATTTTTATTGCTTAATCTTGATATTTTTTTGATCCTCGCATCTCGTCAATGATTATTTTTAATGCTTAATTTGAGAAATGTTTAAATTTATTATAATTTTTGATTATTTTTACAAATAAACTTTTTTCCCGCAGGTAAAAGCGCAAGTCCTTCTCCGAGTGCAACGAGATATTTAAAATTTGTGGTTTTATTGATGTTGCAAGCTTCCGACTATCTTATCACCTAACAAACCCTACAAAATCGTAGGGTTATTAGAGACTTCTGGTGAGAACTGTCCCAGCTATTGTGAAAATGCATACAATCTAACGCAAAAAAAAAGAGGGATCAACCTACTATAGGACTCGACGTTATTGACGTATGTGTTCCTATGCGAGGCCATCATTCGTGATAGAAGAATTCTGTTGTATCCAGAAAACATTCACAATGACGTTAAGAATGTTGTTTATATACCATTCTAGCGGATGTCTTCGGAATGTTAAGTTGGGATTTACTTTTATGTCGACAGACTTTGAAGTCCAAAATGTTACCAACTTTACGAAAATAAGATGGGCTTTTATGTAAATCTGAATGCAGGTTTTTGAATCAAACAAAGAAAACATATTTCTCCAAAAAAGTAATAATAACTACCATATATTATAATGAAAATAAATTGGTTTATGTACTGAAAAAAAAGCAAATGATACGAATGAATAAGAAACGATTGCTTCGACTTACTAAAAGTTTTACATCATTTTTTTTAGTTTCTAAGGCAAAATAACTCTAATCGCATCTTATTTATAAATCAAGAAAATGCATTTCTCAGCTTAATATCCGGAGAAAAATTGTTCCATGGTGCTTTCTTTCAGTGAAAAAGCGTTCCACTGTCATTTTTACGTTTTTTGATCTCATCCACGAACTCTATGAACATCATGTAAAGACTCGTTTATAGTAAATAGTGGAAACAACAAACAAAAAATAACATCACCCAACTAGGATATGTTTAAAAGTGCTAATAATGTGTTTTATAGAAATGCAGTATGCCTTATAGTTCATGGTGTTCAATAAACAAGTAGAAGGATATCTTTGTCTAAAACATTTATTAAATTCGAATTTATATTCATTCGCTTTCGTAGGATTTGAGAAAATTTAAGAAAGGAAATTTGTTAAATATGCATAAAAAATTAATTTTTTTTTCTTATCCACTTTAGGTATAAGAAAAACAGAAGTAAAGACATAAATTTTTCTTTCTATCTCCATTTCTTTTGGCGTATCTTAAAGGGTATTTATCTGTTGGCAAAATTAGATTCAACTTCGGATTTTTACTGCAATAAACCCGTCTTTCTTTTATGGATAATATTGATTTTTATGAATTTTCATAAACATTTTTATTATATACAATAAAAATATCTTATTAGTTTTCTCATTAAGACAGTCGTGCATGTATTTTAATCTATCTCTACGAGAATAATATTTTAGATGATTCTTTTATATAATATTAACTTATATCCTAAATTAAAATAAGCTTTTAAGAACTTTTTTGATTAAAATTTAATCCCAACTTCATTACTACATTAATCATCGTTAATCTGATCCAAAAATATGTATTATTATTTTTTTTTTTCCTTCTTTAAATCTTATTAATATCTGAAGAGATACGATAGCCAATTGATATAAAACTGACATTGGCTGATTCATCAAAATTCTACAGCATTTTTACAGGAGATAGAAAGTCGACTTTGACACGTATATATAACCAATGTGATATATTAACTAAAAAATCCCAAAAAATACTTTTTATCGTACAAGAGCAGGAATCATTGTTCCTTCATCTTCGTTATCCTTGATGCTTCTCACCAGAAGCAATTAAATGGAATTCGATATAAAATTTTATTTATCTAAAAATTATTTATGGCGATTTAGCTTAGTAAATCAGTGGTTTAATAGGTTTAAAATATATTTCTTTAAACTAAACTCTGAAATTCTGTTATATGCAGAATGTGGCCAGAAGTCTGAAAAGTTGTTGTGTAGTACGACAGATAAATAAACAGTAAATTATATATATATTAATTTATATTTAAAATAATTCTTAACGTTACTGATTTCATTATTAAAATATTGAAAATCGCATAATTTTCATTACGTCTAATTTCCTTTATCAATATTTGTTTATCCAAAATAAAAGTACGAAATCAAGTAATTTTATACTTTGTCAATATCCTAGACACATTTTTCTTTTGTTAAACATTCCCGATTTCTGTAAACAATTTGCATGATTACATTAAAACCACTCAAAAAGAAAACTATAATATGTAAAATAGAAGATAAATTAACAATGACGAAAACATCCTCAGGCTCGCTTTAACTAAATTTATCTTTACGTAATTATTTATTAACATTTTTCAGATTTATTTATTTATATATTCGATTTTTATACGGATGATTTTATATCCTACAGTAATAAAAATGACGTACGAAAATTTTTAATTCGTATCCTTTTACGTTTAAATACATTTATTAATATTTCAAGAAACTGTAGAAATAAATCTGTAATTTTTAAGTTAAAACTTACACTGCATTAACACGAAATGCAATAATTCATCACTTCATCAATTTTACAGTTTCCTCTCGTTTCCTTTTTTTTTTATCCTGTAACTTCCTTAAAGGATTAAAGGATATAAAGATTAAATTAATAAAATATTCGTCATTATTACTTTTTAATTACAGAATGTGACAATCTTAATTAATGCTTCCATTATAGAGAATTATGCTTCGTATCCTCCCACTTAATTTTTTTTTCCTTCTCCTTCTTCTTCCTTTTTTTTTCTTTTTCCTATATTTTAATCTTTCAATCATTAATTATTTTTTAATTTAAATCGTTTAATGAATATCGTTAATGATTTTCTTTGATTAAAATGTATTTAAGAGGTTTAAACGTTTCTCATAAAGTCGCTTAATGTGGAACAAGAAAGCTTCTTTTTTTAGATATATATATATATATATATTATTGATTGATTAATAATAATAAATTATTTATAAGATATTCTATCATCTTTCAACGATAAAAAATATTTATATTTGCTTTAGTAGACTGCTTTTTTCGGGGGTAGAAAAGTATACAGAACTAAAATAAAATTTTTTTTCTTCCCTTCTGGCATAGAATGTATTCAAGAAAAAAATGGATTTATTTTTGTGCCATCAATGATTTTGCAATAATGGTGACCAATTTACCAAATGGCTAAGTTGTCACCAGAATGGAAGCATGTTATATTTCCACTATCAGTTATCATCATCATGTCTCAACTCTAGTTTCCCCAGTGCTATTATAGACAAGTTTCCTCTACACCTTTTTTTGTATGTAAAGTTCTTCCTCATTGGTTATTTTTCAGTCCTGTCTTCTGTTCATCACAATCTTCATAACCAAATCAGTCTATCTTCTTGTAGGTCTAATCTCATATCATTTATCTCCATCTCTTAGGCATTTCCTAGTTAGTTTACTTCTCTCCATTCACTTCACATACCATATCATCTTATTCTAACTTAACTAATCTTCTTCAACAAGCTCAATTCTATTCCTGCATCTTCTAGTTATCAATATTCCTTATCTCATTTCTGATTATTCTTCTTAAGCTTGATCTTAAAAACTTAATCTCAGCAGTTTGTTATCTCTCTCTGATAATGCACATGATTCTAAAGCATAAATCAGAATAAGCATATTATAACAAGTAAAAAGAATCAATTTTACTTTCTGTTTGGCACTTTGCTGTCCCATAATACGTTTCTTATCTGAGAATAGAACTAGGCAGCTTTATTTAAATGATTTGTAAGTTCACAACTGCAAATATTATCATTACTTATTATACTAATGTAATTAAATTGATCCAAATTTTTACAGTTTGTCCATTCAATTTAATGCTGGGGAGAATTTTGTTGACCCACACTCATAATAACAGTTTTATCCAAACTGATTTTAAGATTGAATTCTGTGAAAAATTTGTTCCAGATATTGAGTTTGTTTTGAACTTTTTGTTTGGACTCTTCTAAATCATCATATTGTCAGTAAAAACAATATTTGAGATCTGTTTGTGTTGAAATCTTTATTCTCTTTAGGATTTCATTCATCACTATAATTAACAATAGGGATGACAAGGCACAGCCTTGCTGTACTCATTTTCTCTTCTCAAAACATTCATTCTGTCTACTGTCAACCCGGACACAACTTACACCATTCGAATATAGCATTTTTACATTTGATATGTGACTATTTCATATCCATATTGTACTTTAAACTACTTCCACTTAATTCAAATAAAAATCGCTATAAAGCAAGCACTTTTCACAGCAGAGATTAATTTATTAATTTGTAACTAATGTTTTTGGCATACAGCAGTGGATGTTCAGATTATACCATTTGAATATTCTGTTCCATAGTGTAACCTGATGATGGCTCTATGCCAAAAACATTAGTTACAAATTAATAAATTAATCTACATTGCAAAAAGTGCTTATTTTATAATGATTTTTATTTTTCATATCCTTCTAAATTCTAGGCATTCCCATATCTTTGATCTTGAACACTATCATAGATTTTTTTCAAAATATAAAAAGGCCAAAATAATAATATAATTTTTTCTAAATGTTTCTCTAACAAAATTCTAACAATAAAAATCAGATCCCTTGTGCTTCTATCAGCTCTAAACCTATACTACTACTCCTCTAATTGAGATTCAATCAAGTGCTTCAACTTCTTTTTTATAATCTTCTCCATAATCTTTAATCATCATGCAATATTATATTTAATTTTGGATCTCACATATCTAGATTTTTTAGATATCCACATGTGACCCATTCAACCCTTTATTTGATCTGATTGCCCACTGTTATCTTGGGTTTGAGCAACCTGTGATGAGAATTATAACGGCCAGATGCTTTGTATCCAAAAGAAAAGTGGTGTATAATATAAAATGAAAAATGGCAGTCTAGTTTGTCTTCAATGCTTTTTTTTAATGAAAATTAGATAATTTTATTTCAATTCAAAAATATTTTCTAAAATGTCATATATAATAAATGCAATGAAATCACATATAATACATTAATTCATTTATCTGAATTTGATACCAGGTGCAGCCAAGGATGGAACTTGGATTCTATGCATGCAAAAATTTTTGATGGATCTGGCCTAGGCATTGATTCATCTATTGTAAAATTCTGTTGGTTCATTATCATATATTCAACATTACTGTATATTACTCTTTAAAAATATATTGAATATTCTAAGTTATGGTGAATGGGGAACATGACTTAAATTTATAACATTATGCCTATGGAAATGAATGTTCCAAATTATGATGGATTTGAAATGTGATCAAAATTTTTAATACAATCCTGTAATAATTGGGATTGTCTGTGTTGTATTGATACATACAGTATGTAGTTTAAAATGTTTTATTTATGAATGTTATCCATTTATTTATTGCAATTAATATTCATATTTTCAATTCTGTTGATACCTAATTCTTGAAAAAGAACTTGTAGTCCTTGGAACTCATAAAACATGAACTACTTTTATTAATCTTTTAGGGAAAATTATAACAGATATTCTTCCTATAGGTTATATTAAATATATTAACTATGCTTAATAAATAATGCATGCTAGGAATCATTCTTATCATAAAGAATTCAAAGGTTAACAATATAATAATAATTATTCTCATATATTAAACAAATACAGCTAAATATTAATTAATCAAATATTTTACAAGTGCTGCATTTAACTGCATCATTATTACATACTAAATTTATATATTACACATTTATTTAATTTGTTTCATAAACTATGTCAGAAGGATAAGACAATTCTAGTAAAAACTTCATCAATAAAATATTTCAGTTTTCATTGTACAAGTATTCAGGCCTATTTAATTCTGTGATCAATAATTTCTCACTAAAACTTCCTCACAGTTCACAAATCCTATACAATAATTTCTTCTATTATTGCTATAATAATATTTACATTTTTTATTTCAACTTGTATATGTTATGTTTATATATGTTTTATCACACAAAATATTCTCATTTCTATGTTTCTATATATGAGCCATATTTAGAAAGTAAAAGACCCAAAGCTCAACAGAAAAAACTTAACAAGAAAAATTCTTTCAAAACAATTTTCAATTCTGCAAAGATGGAATTGCCTATTTCGCAAATATATTATTTATTTTTAGAGAAGATTAAAATTAAGCAATATATGTCTAGGATTGGCCTGGAATGTCTGAATTTCAATAACTATTGGGACTTTAAAATGTCCTGGATTTCAAATTTTCTTCATTCTAATATTTATCAACATTTTATTTGTATAGGTCAATCAGCTCTTTTAATGCACTATACTTGAGTAGTAACATAATATTCATGCAAATTACAAGCCCAAGGTTTATCTAATATATTAAGTTTTGTTTAATTTGCTATTATATTAATTGTCATTATCTAATAACCCATAAAATTTAAACTATAAATTTTAAATTAAACTCTAAAATGGATAGTAAAAGAAAGTACAAGTTTACAGATAAACTTAAGGAAGAGGAGAACAAGGCAAAGCAAGGATGAAATCATGTATATGTATAAAATTTAATGCAACTTTCAATAACAACACTCAATTTTGTGATCAAATTAAAAGATACCAACATATTAAAAAAGCATTGTCTTTGGAAAAATACTTATGGTATGAAAATCAGGTGAGGGACAAAAGAAGCAACTGATTGGGTTAGTCAATATCAATGACTATCCAAAACTTGAACCCAGTCATAAAGTGAAACTTAAGAATTTATTTTTTAAAAATTGTTGTATACATGAAAGACAATCAAGGGATAGAAAAAACAATAGTGCAAATTATTTGAGCATTTAATTAAAAAAAAATATATATATATACAGTACATATATATATATTTAATAATGATTTGCTATTGTTTATGCAAATCATTAAAGTCCCAAAGTGGCCTTAAACTTGGATTCATATGTATATAAGTCATCTGATCATCAGTTTAAGCAGAATTCACCAGTATCTTCATAATTCTGTCCTATTCAATGCTTATATATCATCATATTTTTGTTGAACTGTTGTCATCACATGTTATTATCATCATTAATATTATTATTAATACTGTGTGTGATGTGTTTTGATGAACTATGGAACTGTATCATTGAAATTAACTAACCCAGTTCTATAATGTAGTTTGAAAGACTATTTAGCCAAATTCTACTAATATATCATTAAAAAGATTTTGTAATGAAACTCCTGGCTACAGACAGATGACAAGAGCATTCATTTATGGGGTAACTGACTATTGTTGTTACAAATTCCCAAGTCAAATTTGGCTTGCTTATCAAGTTGATGAGCAAGCCAAATTTGGGTGCCACAGCTGCTTCATCACAAGCTTTCTACATAATGTATCATTAATTTGGATATTCACTTTATTTTTGCAATTCATGCAAAAATATAATGGAATGATGGTATGATGGTTCTTTTACTATGAAATCAAGAATACAGAGAATGCTTATAATTTACTTTTTAGCTTACTTTCTGAAGGAAAAGAAGACTTACATCACCACTAATAACTTTTGAAGCAATCAGTAGTTTTTCATGAAATTTGGTAGTGATGTTCTATCATTAAAGGACATTTCAATACTGCATTTTTTTTATTTTTATCAGCATTTTATTATATATTATTGACAATAGATAGCACTAACTGTTAGCAGTACAGGAACAAATAACTTACCTGCATTGCTTAACACTTAACAGTATCTATTGTCAATAATCTATATACAGGTAAGCCTCAACTTATGACTACTCTTACTTATGAAGATGATGTAATCAGTTAATTCTGTGATTGGTCAATACAATTCAATGGGTTCAAGTCCCAGATCTAATGGTGTGATATTGGGAGAGTATCCTTTTTTGTGCCATTCTTACAAGTTAGTTTAATTATTAATTTATTTTCTAATGAGATGGTGCTAATACTAGTCTAAATTATTTGAAATTATTAAAATCTGTTACAACCAAGAGTTTTAAGGCAGTATTAGGATCTATTTAATAGTACTGTCCTAAAGTTCAGACCAGAGGGCACTTATCTAGGTCCTGCTCATCAGAAATAGAAAAATAAGTAAATTTATTAAACAAAAGAAAAAAATGAAATATTTAAAATCAAATCATACAAAATAATTATTAAGAATGGCATACATAATTAAGTGAATATCACTTTATATCATATGGAATATAGGAATGAAATTAGATAGGATAATCGTTTGATTCAGATTTTCTTGGACAGTCCTAGTTTTCAGTGTTTTTGTGCTATATCAATAAATATCTCAGATTTTAAAATCTATCCTGTTTTCAAGATGGAAGTTTTTATTTTTTTAAATTTGTACACAAAATCAACTACACTTGATGACAATGTTCTAAATGCAGGCTCTAAATATTTAAAATTGTCATGCTGATACTTGCCAACAGTATTTTACTATTCAAATTTTTCAGTTCCAGTTGAATATGAAATAGCTTTTAGATATTATAACTAAGATTAAAATATGCATTATTGTGCTGATGTTATTGTTAAACTATGAAACTGCTAATTCAGCAAATATATAAATACAAATAAAACATGTAAAATTATATTTCTGATTGAATTTTTTTCCTGGCCTGGACAGATATGAATAGAAAATGATTAGCCTACAGAATATTGTATAATACAGCCTATTGTATAGAATCTAAACCATCAAACTGAGATATAAGCAGGATTATGTTAACAAATTCTGGGATATGGGTGTCCTCTACTTATGATGAGGTTATGTTTTAATAATCCCATTGTAAGTCAAAAATGACTGACAACAATATTTTAGTATTAATAGTAGACAATAGAACTCTAGATCGTTCAATATGGTAAAATAATACAGATTTGTTATTGGTTCATACAAATTGATAAAGTCATTCAAAATTGAATCTGGTTTCAAAAATGTAAAATCATCTGGAATTGAATCAATATCCTCCTTGGTAGTAAGCAATTGCTTTACTACATGGCTATTGGCCAACTGAATTTTTAATAAAAAAAATATTTGTAGCCAATAACCAATAAGAAAATAGCCAAGTTCAGAATATTACAAGGCAATCATAAAATCAAATTATCAAGTCGAATGATCATAAATAAGGGAGCACTTGTACTTTTTGGATCAAACTTACATGTTATTCAATTCATTTAAAAACTATGACAATAAAACAAAATCTGAACTAGCTTATAGGACCTTAGAATAAAACTGTAGATGCAGGAGCACTTTCGGGCTGGACTGCTCCTCTTTAGCTGCACAGAGAAAGTGAGCTTTAACAGAACATCTGTAAAACAAGTGTAAATTGTAATTTAAACCCCCAGTGTCAGGGGAATGGTGAAAACAAACATGTTGTGTATGTTGTGCAGGTGGGATAAGCGATAGATGAAGGGGGGCAGAAATAGGGCAATGACAGGAATGAAAGTTTATGTTTGCACACTTAAATATTATGGTTATATTAATTAATTAAATACTCCCAAGCACTAGGTATAGAGTCTTTATCCTTAGAACTGATTAAGTTACTATTCCTACTATGGAGGTAAATGTTCTAAACTTTCCAAAAGTTGGACCTCAATTCATTAGCACGTAGTGAATCTACGATTTTTGTGTTGTCCCATATGACTGACCAGTCCTTTGAATAGGCCACTTATGCTAGAGCAATATTTTCCCTGTTGTTACGTATGTCGTACTTGTGCTGTTGTATACGTTCCTTCAGGTGCCTTCGGGTTATTCTGATGTAATAGGTTACCACGCCGATCATGGGAGTTTAAATTACAATTTACACATATTTTACAGGTGTTCTGTTAAAGCTCACTTTCTCTGTGCAGCTGAAGAGGGGTAGTCCAGCCCGAAAGAACTCCTATATCTACAATTTTATTCTAAGGTCATATAAGCTAGTTCAGATTTTGTTTTATCCTAATTTGAGACCTAGTTGTCAATTTGGTAAACTATGACAATAATTGCACAACTGAATTCTAAGCAAAATAATGCTAAAAATTACTAAAATTATATAGAATTGCATTGTTTAAAACTTGATATACAAATTGAAAGATTATTCAAAAGATATTTATTATTAAATAATGTTTGAAAGATTTAGATCTGTTAATGTTAAAAATGAAAAATACATATGCATTTCCCAAGAAAATCATGTGCTACATAAGTTGAGATTAACTGATAAATTAAAATAAAAATAAATAAATAAATTTTTTAAAATTCTCGATTTAATCAGGAATTTTGCTTAAATTTTCATTTTAAGCAAAATTCTTTGTTATTAAATATTTTATTTGACTAATCAAAGAATATTAGAAACATGTAAATGTCTAGAAAATATTGTGAATTGAAAAATTTTCTTGTAGATAATTTATAATGTAAGAAATCTACAAGGGAAAAACCAATAAATTTTAAATTACTACTTGACTAATAAATTTTAATAAAACTAACTCATTTTGTTGCAATAGTAATCACAATACATATTTAGAAAATTGTGAAAACAGGATGAAAGTCCTTGTATAAATTTTATTAATAAATTTTAAAAGGATATTAATATTAAATAATAAGCTATCCTTTTCTTTATTTATTAATCGATGATTTAATAATCTAAATATTTTAATTAAAATTTAGCCTTTTTTGCATTCAATTAATTTATGAAATTTTAATAATTCAAAAACTTATAAAAAAAACAAATTATAAATAGTAATAAATTTTTCTACTAGAAATTTAAATATAATAATTATTTATAAAGATTAAATTTAAAAAAATAGGATTATTAGCTTTATAATCACAAAGAATAAAATTTTGCAAAGTTCTACTCTTTAATTTCAAAATTAAAAATTTTAGAATTTTATGGATATCAAATAATGGTTATATTTAATCAGATTTTGAATAAGGTAATTTGAGAATTCAAAATAAGATATATACTGGCAGTTTGCTCAAATTGTAGCCAATTAATGACATAGGATTTGTAAATGGTGACCAAGCTGTATATAATAGCTGAATCTAAAATAACAGCCAGTTTGTTTTGAAATTATTCAATAATGTGATAAATTACATATTGGATGAATATAATAATAATAAATTTTCATCGTAATCTTGAATTTTGATTGAATGAAAAAGTATTACAGTTTTCTGTTAATTACATTACAAAATAAATTAAGAAATCTATTCTTACATTAAAAAAAGAAAGAAAGAAAGTTTAGAATCTCATTTTATATATATATATATATATATATATATATAAAATTGAATGCAGGTTGTCTGTTCAATATGAATTCCCATACTATTTGTACTGTCAGAATCAAATTTTGCATAATAACTTCTTATGATTCTATAGGTAACATAGAATATCTCAGTATGACCCCTACAGGTAACATAGAATATTTATTTCAGTTGTGATACAAATTCAGTTTCATTCCATTTGGTTTCAAGAAAACATGATAAAGGAATTACATGTTATAGATTTGTATTTTCATATTATTATATTTTAATACTAACCAAAGTACCTGTATTTCCCAGAAATTTTAGAACATAATATAATTTTTATGTTAATTGCTATGTCATCATAATTTCAGACATTTTTTTCTAGTTTATTATAAATATTTTAATTTATTATGGTTCTTAGAAATTTATCTATTAACTCTTTGTGGTCAATATATGATATCACAATATTTGATTCCAAAGATTTGAAGGATTTAAATATCTATTTCAATTGTGATTCCAAAATTCTCCCCTCCTGAGAAGAATTTTGGAATCACAATTGAAATAGATATTTAAATCCTTCAAATTTTTGTTTGAATTTTGGATAATGTAGGCTAATGATTGCTATATGATTTTATAATAACATAACAATAAATAAAGTCATAATATGCACAAGCATATGACGCCACAATGACATCATTGTTGCACTGAAAATATTCCTTGGCAATGCCAAACATCTTTGGCATTATATAGAGTGACCATTCATCCTGGATTTTTCAAAACAGTCTCAGTTTTTTTACATTGTCCCATAACAATAAATATCCCAGATTTTAAAATGAATCCATTTTCAATATAAAAGTATTTTATTTTTTTAAAATTTGCATATGAATGTGCTATATTTGATAAAATTGTTCGAAATACAGGTTCAAAACTTTAAAATCAACATCATCAAGTTTATGCCAACACATGATAATAGTATTTTACTATTTAAATTCTTCACTTTCAATTCAATATATTATGGCTTTTAGTTATTATGATTAAGAAGTATATTATTGTATTGATGTTATAATTAATTAACAAACAATTAATCTAATACATTAATAAATATATAATCATGAAAATAAAACATTAAAATTATATTTCTGGTTGAATTTTTTCTTCTCTCAGACTGGCATGAATAGGAAATCGTTAGTCTATATTTATATGTTAAAATTTGGTTAATAATTTATGAAATACATTTGATTTCATAATGAAAACACACTTTCAGAACTGTTTCTTTTTCTTTCCTTTTTTTATTAAGTACATAGTGATGACACAAAATAATATTGGTGTACAACTTCATTATGATATGATATGTCGCTGTGATGATGACATCATTGTGTTATCATATGCTGGTCACAAAGAGTTAATGGATAAATTTCTAAGTGCCATAATAAATTAAAATACTTATAATAAACTAGAGTGTCTGAAATTATGATGACATAGCAATTGACACAAAAATTATATTATGTTCTAAAATTTCTGGGAAATATAGGTACCTTGATTAGTATTAAAATATATGAAAATTCAAATCTATAACATGTAATTTCTTTATCGTGATTTCTTGAAATCAAATGGAATGAAACTAAATTTGTATAAAAAGTAAATAAGTGTATTATTTTTCAGTAAAAAAGAAGTGAAATTACTTTCAAAAAGTGATGCAACACAAAATTTTTTTTTACATTTATTACATTTATTTATTAATATAATAAATTCAAAAATTCTGAGACAGGTATTATCATAAAAGCAAAGAAAAAAATATCAATGCAATAGATTGAAAGACTATTCATTTCTATGATATAAGTTGTTTTCAATAATGAATTATGAAAAATGATATAGCTGACTATGTACTATCTGTACATAATATTTGTAGTTTTAGCTATTCCTTAAGTTAATTTCAAACAAAAGTTAACTGAAAAAAATATAAATACAAAACAATATATTCAAAGGCCTTTGTTTAACATCAAAATTTTAATATTAATACAAACAAAACTGTTTATATCTGCTATACCAAAGTTCAGAGTTGAATGGCAAATGATCTGACTCCAATGCCACCCTTTAAACAAAATCTGACTCTGATTCCATCTCCCTAAAATTTGTAAGGCCCAACTCTGACTATGACTACATCTTTTAAAAAAATCCAAGTCTGACTCCTGCATAGTTAAAGCAGAGTTGCAGAGTCGGATGACAAATGATACGATTCTGACTCTGACCACCTTTTAAAAAAATCTGACTCAGACTACAGGGAGTTTAAAAATCTGATTCCGACTTCATCCAAAAACTTCTGATTTCCCGACTCCCAATTCCAACTCTGCAACCCTGTGCTATACTATCAAATTATCAAAAGAAAACTAATTTAATTTTTGTAAATAATCACAAAGACTTTAGAATAATATTTGACAATCATTTTACCATTAGTTTCATATATATCATATCATTATTAGATTGAATACAATAAAGAAGTTTTTGCAGAATTTTCTCCAATATATACATAATAAAGCAACTATGATGACCTGATTAATGCTAGTATCACAAGTTTAATAAGATGTTGTTTATTAGTATATATATTTCATCAAAGATATATCTTGACAATCTAAATTATAAAACGTTTTGTTATAAAAATCATATATAGAATTTTAAATTTTCCATTTATATTATTCAAAGAATACATATTTAAATTAATAAAAAATCATGAGTAAGCTATGTTCCTGAAAGGAATTCTTCTGAACAACCATTTTAGTATAAATATTCATTTGAAGCAACTAAATAAAAGTGAATTCTTGTACATTTCTATTATAGGATGGTAAAGGGATAAAAGAGTTTCCCTGTCGTGCATTTACAAATTTTAATCATTATTACATAAACAATTAAATTACTATGTGATCTACTGTGCATGATAATTTTATTTTTGTATAAGTATTCCTCAACTTAAAATGGGATTTGATTTCAAACCCCATTGTCTGTTACCTGTTCTGTTAGAACAGTTGTAAATTGTAAATGCTCAAAATTTACAGATACTAGTTTCCTAGTTATTAGTAGTGAGAAATCTGTAAATTTGATCTGCTTATTAAGATAATTTATAGAATCTATATATCATATTAATAAACATAAAAAACCAAACACAAAAATGGATGCTTTCCATATATCACACCATTGGATCAGAGATTCAAACTCTTGAACTACACTGACCAATCACAGAATTTACTGATTATATCACTATCATAAATATGAGTGGTTGTAAGTTGGCAGTCATAAGTCAAGTACTATCTGTATATGGAGATTCAGCCTAGTTCATATTTTTTATCATAAATAGGATGCTATTCCATAGTATTTTATCATATCTTATTATAGCTGTTATTTTTACTTTTAATTTGTATAGATAAATAAAGAATAAAGTATAGTAAAACTAAACTTCCAAAGATTGCTTTCAGTAAGCAGTACATTTCCAGTCAATTATCAATAATTTCTTATAACATCAAATGAATAATTTAGGTATGTAGTACTTATCAAAATAAATAATGTTAACTTAATTAAACTTTAATGAGTACTATATGCCTCCAAGTTTGTTACTACTTTTTTGCATACTCTTTCTTATATTAAGACATTTTCATAAATAAATTGAAGAATCTTTTTGTAATAGTTGTGTAAAGACCTTCACAGTTATATGATTTCAAATTGTAATTATAAAACAAAATTTGTAAATTGTATCCCAAAGTTTCCAAAAAATTTGTAAATGTATGAAGTTCAAACATTTATGGTACTTTTAGAGAATGAAATATTTTAAATAAGTTAAAATAATGTCTTATAGAAACCAAATATTGTATAATAAAACTTTGATTTAACTGATCAGAACTACAATCAAAAATCTACTAATTCCAACCCATGAGCAGCTTTCAAATATTCATAATTAAAGTTGCATTTCCAGTTATTTTAACATACAATCAATAAAAAAGTCATCTATGAAGAAATTACAAATATTTATAGAGTTATATTGGCCCAAAATATGAAAAATTTATTATAAATATTTAATAAAATGAAAATAAACTTACTAACATAAATTTTCATATATAATTTGTAATTAAAATTGTAAAACAGTATATACTAGTAAATATATTTTTTCAAAATTTAAAAAAATATTTTTATTTGATCTTCAAGCATAAAGACTATTATAAAAAAGTCTTTTAAAGATTTTTGCAAAATAATCTGTATACAGCAGCATTCCCTTCTCAAAACTCATTCCCTTCAAAGGCTATTTTAGACATCTTTGATCAGTATTTAAAATTAATGCATTATAGAAAGAAGATTTTTCATAAGAGATAATCTGAAAAGTTTAATATTAAACAACTATTTACATTTTATATTACAAATTTATATTTTAATTGTTTTCTCAAAGTATTAGTTGAGAGAAAATGATTTACTTTCATCATTTGAACTTTGTTTTACTGTTTAGCTTTTTTTTTCTTTTAACTCACTATTTGAATAATGCTTCTGTGAAAACTCAGAATGGAAAATTTTTCTAAGCATTCTATATTGTAATCAAATTGGAAAATTATATCTTTTTTCCTTTTTTAAATCAAAGGGAATGATGCAAAGAAAGAAAATTACAAGAATAAATTACAAGAACAAAGAGCATGAGTGAGATGTGAAAGTATAGGCTACATATGTTATGCATTAATAAAATATCTCAAAAGAAGTATATATTTGAAGATATGAATAATAGCATTATGCAAATATAGTCTGGGTTGAGAGATATTGAATGCAACGAAATTATATGGATGCATTACTGAATGAAAGAATAAAAAGTGAACATCAGAATACAAGTCTGTAAATAACAGAATGATATGTATGAAGATGAAGTTGGGACAATAAAATATTTTTAGTTACTGTGTATGATCCTGCAAGATGGTACAAATGAGGGTGGGGACTGTTTGCCTCACACATTTTCTTCAAATACAAAGTCTTTGATTAGTACAGCTGGAAAACGATGAGAGCAATCAGATAAATATTACTGACTTGCAACCAAGTCAGTCATACTTATCTGAGTGCTTAGTTGGGTATGATGATGAGATTGAAAGGAAAGATTGTGGATACAATAGTGCTAAGAATGCAAAGGTTGATTCAAATGGAGAATTTAAGGAGGAATAATATGGATGAATATGAAAGTAAAAGATCTGAAGGTGAAGCAAGAGTTGTACAAAAGAAAAAATAAAGAGAGAAGTAAAGAAAGAATGTGCAATATAGATTGGGAATAATTTAAGGGGTATATGGTAAATGCTACAAGAAAAGTAGTTGATGAAATAAAAGTAGGTGGGAAGAAAGAAAATGCATAAGATAACAAGATTGCATATATTATGGCAGAAAAAAAAAGCCATAAGAGAATGTTAAATGGATAAGTGAGTACAGATGAATGTAAGAGATGCAAGAATGTGTACAGGTGGTGAAAGAAGTAAGGATAAATGCATGAGAAAGAGATAAGAAGTTCCAGAATATTCTGAAGGGAACAAAACAATATTTTTGAAAGTATCTAAAAAATTTGAGGAGGGAATAAAATCTAAACATGTAATATAAAAGATAAAAATAGCAGAATGAAGTTGGGATGGTAGACAGATGTTGAGAATATATCAATTAGCTTTTTATAGTTATTGGAAAGAGGGGGGATGAAGGTGAAAGAGATGTGAATAGGATGAATATAATCACAGGATTAAATTAGTGTAAAAGAAGTATATGCAGAAAAAGTATATAATGTCCATGAGTCTGTTTAATATGTATATGGGAAACTTTTTTGTTAGTTGTTTTGGATATGAAAATGGATGACAAAAGAATGTGCCATTTGCTGTATACTAATGATGGCTTTTTGAGATTGAATAAGGTCTGAGGATAGTTGTTATGCTGTTGAAAAAGATATATATGAAGAACAGATGAAAATAAATGAGGGAAGAATAAAAGTAATTGTGCTTGAGAATGGTAACAAACAGATATGAGAATGAACTGAATGGATCTAATCTGGAACAGGTAAATGAATGTGTGTATTTGGGGATAAATTTCAATTAGAGAATTGTAGAGAATTGGTAAGATTGTTAAAAAAATAAATGCTGCATTGAAATTTGGATTGTATTTGGGAGATATGTTAAAAATGAGAACTTGTTAAAAAATGATAAGATAGCTGTGTATTAGTGTGGGCCAGTCTCAAGACTGATGCATGAGAATAAGACTTGATATTTGAATAATAATGAATTACCTTTTTTTGA
The DNA here is from genome assembly GCA_011317285.2 of Androctonus mauritanicus. Lineage (NCBI taxonomy): Eukaryota > Metazoa > Arthropoda > Arachnida > Scorpiones > Buthidae > Androctonus > Androctonus mauritanicus. The sequence continues at coordinate 89,135 of WUQG02222080.1, forward strand.
TATTTAAAAAATACAGCATTTAAATAAATATAGCACAATAAAATCAACAACATTGTCAATATGAGCATAACAATAATTACTAGAACTGAGATTTCATCAAATTAATCTTAAAACTTGTCTTAGAAAAAAAGCATCATATACACAAAGCCAGTAATATAGTAGAGTATATAGTATCAACAATTAAGATTATATTTCCAAGATACAAAATGTATACTATATTCATGACAAAGCATGGATTGACAACAGTATTCAAAGAATTTCAAATTGCTGAATCATGCTATTTCAGCAAGACTATATGCTGTAAGAATAAAAATTTGGTTTTAATTCAAAAAAAAAAAAAGTTAAACTATTGTTAGCAGCACTTTTTATATAAAATTTATTTTAAATTTAATAATTCTGCAATAAAAATAGATGGGAGAGCTGATTTTCTATCTTGATGGTTGATAAAATGCTTTTAATAATATATAAAAAATTATGATACTTTGTGCTTCTCTCTGCAGTAGGCCAACTTTGTGATATAAACTCTAAACATCTGCTAGATATTGACTTGCCAGTTGTTTAACTAATTGAATTTTAATAGTATTTTTCCATACCAAATGCATAATTTTCATCTTTTACAAATATATTTATTACAAAATTTTCAGCAAATGATCAAATACAGTCTTCAAATCACAACTGAATTTATTCAATTACATAATAACAAATTAAACCTTACATAACAATAATTAATTAGTGAATAAAACAAAGGATATATGTATAATAAATGTCAATGTTTCCAATCATCTTTCAACTAATCATATTTAATATTTTTGTCAAATTTATTACTTTACCTTTACAATGTTTTTATAAATTAATTATTTGTTTCCTTATAGATCCACTTCAATAAATGTTTATTCTGTCACATGAGAAATGCATTTTGGAATTTCAGTTTTCCAAAGTAAATAATAATAAATAAATAAAATAGATTTTAGATACTTAATATAATAAATGCATAGAGGACTTTTAATCATTGGTTTTTGTTTATTATTAAAGTTTTGTTGTAACAGAAAAGATGAACATTTGCAATAAGAATTCTAAATTAAAATCTAAATAAAAGAGAATTTACAAACATAGTATTCATATTAATTAAAATGTTTAAGTGTTTAAAAATTATGTATGTTTAATAATTGTATATATAGTATTGAATACCGTAAAGTTATAATAAAAGCTTTATATAAACAATGAAGTTTTTATACATGTTATGTCGTTAGAGTATATGTAAAAATTAAAATATTTACGGTACTTACAATTATAGTTACTAATTAAATTCAGTATTAACTGGCGCAATTATTTTGCTGATATCTTGTTTATCGTTTTCACCTAAGAAAACTTGTCAAACAAGAACAACCACGAGTATAATTGGTTCCGTTACGTGTGTGACGTCAAATACCGCTTTGTTGTTTTCAGTATTTTCCCTGCTTTTTTGACCTATTTATTTTCATTATTCTGAAATGAAAAACGTACATACATACAATCAGTTATTTTTAAAGTATAACCGAAATATATAAAATTATTTAACTGTGTCTTTTTTTTTAATTTAATTTTTATACTAATAAATATTTTTAGTCTGCTTTATGAAGTAAAGCAAGTTCTTACAAAAATCGTCATGCTTGTGTATATCCCGCATTAATAACTTTTAAAATAATCATTAGATTTTCATGGAATTCAATAGAAATATTTTTCTATCAAAAGTGAACTTGATCTTTTAAACTTGCAGCTTCAACCATTTTTCAGTTTAAAAATGGTAAATATTCAAATTTCTGAAATACTCTTTCTTAAATTATATATATATATATATCTGTAATACAGTGTTGAATTAATTAACAGATGTTTATGACGTTTAATAGGAAAGTCAAGAATATGACTTCGATGACACATCAAGTCCTCTTTAGTTTTAATCGTGTGAAAGTGATGGATGTTCAAATGCATGTGGTTTTTCCAAACTTTATTTCATATATTCGAATGTGAGAAGTTTTTTTATTTTTTGTTAAGTCCTGAATCACACAAAAATAACTAGCAATAAGAATTAGAGTGAATCTCGAATTCTTTAAATGGAATCATAATAGTCAGCCGGTTCACAGCCACAACATATAATATTAGTGCAGATACCAATAATAGTGAAAAACTTTGATAATTTTTGATTAGCTTAAGATAGATCAGCTTTCCCAAATTTTATATATAAAGTAAATACAGTAGATACTAGATTTTTTTAGTACTTTTTAAAAATTAAATCACATGTACTGTATATCTGTCACATATACAGTATATTTTATTCCTTTTAAATTTATATAAATTATTGAATTAAATTAAATATTACTATTTGCAAATTACATTAAGATCATGAAAGCATATCTATGTATGGTCGAATCTCTCTTGCTAATTTTTCGAATTGATTTCATCTAGTTATAACTTGGCCGAATCTAATTTGTTCGAATATGAGTTTTTGAATCTTATAAATTAGTTGTAGCCTAACTTTTTCGTCGAGGCAAAATTCAAATTCAAATTTATTTTGAGCCTAGCTGTTAAAAAATTGGATAAACTACACTTATTTATTCAATAAAAATAATAAATGCAAGTTTTTCAATATCCAGATTAATTTTATTTATTGAATTACATAATAGTAATGTATTTAAGTATTTGTCAATAAATTATTGTTTTCATAATGCAGTGTTTTCCAAACTATATGGCGCGAGTCTATTGCAAGGGGACGCGCAAGAACTAACAAAAACATATTTTTGATACAAACAAGCAAAAAATAAATTCAAATTGGTGTCGAAAAAAAATGAATCAGTAAAAGGATTTTAATACGGTACATATATCTATATATCCAGAAACTTTCTGCTGTAGCTAGTTTAAAGATAAACTAACGATCTCGTTCAGTGATTGAAAAAAAAAATTGCGAATAACGATATCTTCCACGACACCCGATTTGAGAGAATTTGTGTTGAAAAACAAGCCCACCCATAACATTAAATATTATCTTGTATTAAATATGTATTATATTTTTCGTTTTTTTTTTTATAAGTTTGTTTAACTGTGTTAAAAATTATTACACAATAATAAATATGTATTTTTTTATATACAGTATAAGAACTTTATACAAAGTATGGTACAGTATATTGTTTTGTAGTTTTAAATAGTAAGCAGAAAGTATTTATGAAATAAGACTGTTATGAAAATGAGGGGCGTACCAACTTTTTATGAAAAAAAAGGAGCGCAGACACAAAAAGTTTGGAAACCATTGTCATAATGTAAGAATTTATTTTAAAATTATATAAAATAACAAAGGATTAAAATCTCTCATGTATCCAAGTCCTTGTACGCATTATATCCATCCAGCGTATTGTAATTTGTCCAAGTTTGAATACAATAAAAATCCAAATTTCCTGAATTAAATCGCTATTTTAAAAATCTTTATGAAAGCTATCTATTTATTTAGAAGTAACTGGGTAAATTCTACATTATGTTAAAATTCAACATAATATGGAATTTTAACTTTTGTAAAGAAGTATAATACAGTCATAATAATTGCGTGCCTTATTTTTTTTTTTTTCTCTAAGAAGGATAATCAGGAAAACAATAAGATATTTTTGAAGATAAAATTGCTAAAGTTATATTTATTGTTTTTTTAATGTATAAATATTAAATGAACATTCATTGATAATTTATTGAACTACTTTGCTTTCACATTTTATAAAACTAATTTGCAAGTTTTGTTGGAAACATTAATACATAATAAATATGTGTGATTATATAATTAAATTAAAATTCAAACAAAAATTTAGAAAACTATATTCCTATTTAAACTTATATCTGAGAAGAATTGGATACGGGAAAATTCAGAAGGAGAAGTGAGATTCGAGAAAATGGGAATCGAACAAATTATATTGTACAGTATTTGGAAAAAAACGGTTAAATCAATTATTTGTATATTATTTTTAAGGATGATATTGAGTCGCGGTCTATATTTTAGAACTACATTAGGTTAGGCGTTATAGATTGTAAGCCAATTAGGAAACCATTACAAAAATTTTCAGTAATTAGCTGCAGTTTTCATATTTTCGAATTCCAAAATGAAGTTAAAAAAAATTGATAATTATATTCAAAACATGCAATTCTATTGAAATTAACTATCCTATATCTCACAATTTTATTTTTAAAAATTAAAATTTTCGGATTTTACAATTTTCACATGTTAAGGAATTTATTTATTGAATAATAGTGATGATCTTATTAAATCAATCTTTTCTCTTTTTGTTGTTTTATGCTACTGTCCAAGCGGAGATTACTAAGCGGCGAAGCATTCCAATCCCACCAAGTC